>JAACNH010003299.1:0-30141 GCA_019447015.1 Hymenochirus boettgeri | reverse complement strand
AGATAGATAGATAGATAGATAGATAGATAGATAGACAGAGATAGATAGACAGAGACAGATAGATAGATAGATAGATAGATAGATAGATAGATAGATAGACAGACAGAGATAGATAGATAGATAGATAGATAGACAGAGATAGATAGATAGACAGACAGAGATAGATAGATTGACAGACAGACAGATAGATAATAGATAGATAGGTAGACAGATAGATAGATAATAGATTGGCAGACAGATAGATATAGATAGATATATAATAGATAGATAATCGATAGATATTTAGATGATAGATAGACATACAGATAGACAGACAGATAGAGATAGATAGATAATAGATAGATAGATAGATAGATAGATAGATAGATAGATAGATAGATAGACAGATAGATAGATATATAATAGATAATCGATGGATAGAAGACAGAGATAGATAGATAGATGATAGATAATAGAAAGTTAGACATACAGATAGACAGACAGACAGACAGACAGACAGACAGATAGATAGATAGATAGATAGATAGATATCTCTGGTTTTTTCCAGCCAAATGACGATTCAATGGAATGAATTGAATTAACCGAAACATTTTTTTAGAACTCTTTGACAAAATCAGAATGTTGTTTTACTTCCAAAGCAGGATAAGCTTGTCGGTACAATGAAATGTTAGTCCATAATTAATAAAAAGGTATCACCTGATCCTACAGCACTCATTATATGCTACTGGACTACACGGCTAAGCCATTCATCTACAACGGTATCCAAATGATACATGAATAATTTCTTTGCTTAGAGGGGGGGTGTGACCAATATTGAGGTCCTGAGGCCTACGAAACCAAGAGGATTCACACAAATTCCAATAATTACACAAAAATTCCTCCTCAGGCACTGATTGGTCACCACACTTTATCTATCTATCATCTATTCCGAAAAAAGCTTAAGCGTATGGCGAGCGATGCTATAGATCTATCTATAGCTATCGAGATAGCGAGGCTATCGAAGCTAGCTAGCGATAATCTATCTATACATTCTATCATTCATATGTCTATCTATTCTAGCTCTCTATCTATCGAGCCATAGAGGGATCTAGGGTCGAGCGAGTTGAGAGAGCGAGCTAGAGAGCATAATCTGAGTCATTCTAGTAGCTCTATCGGGCGAGCGACGCGAGCGACGAGCGAGCAGCGAGCTATCTATCTATCTAGCTATTATCTATCTTTCTATCGATCTATTATCCATATTCGATTCTATCATATATCCTATGCTATCTAGCTATCATATTTTTTTGGTCTATTATCTATCTATCTATTTTCTCGATCTTTTAGTATTTGTTTCTACTATCTATTATCTATTCTATCTATCTATCTATCATTATAGGTCTATCTATCATCAGCTGAGTTATCTAGCTATATATCATATCGGTCTATTCTATCTGTTATGTATCTTTTATTATTTGTCGATCTAATCTATTATCTATCTATCTAGCTAGCTTATCCTATGGATATATAAACGAGGAGCTAGGCGGAGGAGGCGGGCGAGGAGGAGGGGGGAGCGAGGATCGAGCGAGCTAGTATGTCTAGAGAGCGTGAGGCGAGCAAAGGACCGAGCGATCGATCGAGCGAGCGAGCGAGCTAGGCGAGCGAGCGAGCGAGCGATCTAGCGAAGATCTAAGATAGACCGATTATTCTAGAAGCGGCGTGCTATCGAGGAGGGAGCGGCTTTATCTAGTCTATCGATGAATATCTCGTAACTATCTTTTTATCTACTTCAAGTATCGATCGAGTCCACGATCGAGCTGAGAGAGCGAGCGAGCGAAGAGAGAAACGAGCGAGGGTCGATTAAGATCTATCTATCAATTATCTATCTATATATCTATTATCGTCTGTCTGTCTGTCTATCTATCTTCTAGCGAGCGTATGATATGAAGATATAAATATAGACGAGCGATCGAGCTATCATCGAACTAATCGAGGCGCCGCTATCAAGTAGCTAGCTATCTGTCTATCTATCCTATGATATCTAAATTTTCTATTATCTATCGGTCTATCTATCACTAGCTATCTATATGTTAACCTTATCTAGTATCTCTATCTATCTATCTATATAAAAAATTTCATATTTATCTAGCTAGCTATTATATATATTCTTCCTCTATCTTCTATCTATCTATTATTATCTATCTCCTATATCTATCATCAATCCCTATCTATAATCTATTCGATCGTTCCTGTCTGTTCACCTATTCTATCGATCTATTATCTATCTTTTTATCGATCTATCTATGATCTATATTCGATCTTATCTATTGTTTCAACTATCTATCTATAAATTATCTATATAACTATCTATCTATCTATCTATCTAATCTATCTATCTATCTATTATCTATCCTATCCATCCATTTCTATATATTGTTCACCTATCTATCTAAGTCTATCTATCTATATCTATCGACTATCCTATATATATATTGTTCACCTATCTATTCTATCTATCTATATATCTGTTCGGTCTGTTTCACCTATCTATCTATGTGATCGTAGATCAGGAGCGAGCGAGGAGCGAGCGAGCGGAGCTGAGCGAGCCAGGCGAGCGAGAAGCACCGAGGGCGAGCGTAGCGAGGCGAGCGAGCGGAGCGAGGCGGCGAGAGAGCCAGCGAGAGAGGCGAGCGATCGAGGAGCGGAGCCGAAGGCGAGCGAGCGAGGAGAGGGCAGAGGTGGACGACGAGGAGGACCCAGACCGAGCGAGCGGGGCACCGAAAAGGGGGGCCCGGTCCTGAAGCCGAGCGAGCGAGCGAGAGCGAGCGGCGAGCGAGCGGCGAGCGAGCGAGGAGCGGAGCGAGCGAGCCGAGCGAGCATCCAGAGAGCGAGCGAGCGAGCGAGCGAGCTAGCGAGCGAGCCAGCGGGAGCGATCGGAGCGACGAGGAGCGGGCGAGCGAGGGAGAGAGCTGAGGGCGAGGGAGGGAGGGAGCGAGCGGAGCGAGTAGCGAGGTGGCGGGACGGGGAGCGAGCGACAGCAGAGGGGAGCGAGCGAGCGAGCGTAGCGAGCGAGCGAGGAGCGAGGGATGGGACGAGCGAGCGAGGGCGAGGCGAGGCGAGGCGAGGGAAGCGGAGCGAGCGAGCGAGGAGAGGGGGAGCGAGGCAGCGAGAGACGAGCTAGATATCTAGCGATGCGATTGATGCTATGGAGCATAGTCTATCTAGCTATCGATTATCTATCATATAATTATCTAGTCTATCTATCTATCTGTTCACCTTCTATATTCTATGATGTCATCTACTTTTTTAAAAATAAAATCCTCAAAAAGAATATGCCTGAAATATTACAACTAACCGAAAAAACCCACAATTTCTCTTTCCCCCAAGGCGTGTAGAATGTAAACCAAATATCTACCATGACCCTATTGTAAATTATAGGCAGCATGTTAATGTATCCCCCCCCACACAATTCATAGCCCCTGGTTTTTTTTTTTTTTTTGGGGGGGGGGGGGTGGGTAAGTGTTGCAAGAATTGTTGCAAAAAATAAACTCAAGAGGGTTTATGCAGAGTTGAATGACCCTCAGAAATGAAAATAGGAAATCCGCAGGATATAGATTATACAGTTTTCCCAATGGGCTTTTTCATGTACAGAGTAGGACGGGGGTTGTCAGATTTTTTTGATAAATACTAAGATGCAGCAGAGGGGTAATAAAACACAATGAATAGTATTTCATATTGTGTGTATATATATAGATATATATATATATATTATATATATATACACACACAATATGAAAATGAATATTTAGAAATTTTATATGACATATATAGAAGTATATATATGACGTTTATATAGAGTATATAGAGTTAATTAGAAGTATATAGAATATATAGACATTATAAGAAGTAGATAAAACGCTATAGAAGTAATTATAGACGGTTAATAGAAGTAGATTAGAGTATTTAATTATATATAGAAATATAATAGACGTTATATAGACGGATATTATAGAAGTTATAAGACATTATATATCTCGACAATATATTAAATTATAGAAATAGATAAACGTATTATAGAAGTATTATGGCACGTGTTATATAGAAGATATAGATGTGTATAGAAGTATATCGGCTGTATATTAGCCGTTATAGAAGTAGATAGATGTAATAAGACGTTATATAAAGTTATATACGAATTATAGACATTATAGAAGTAGATAAACGTAATATAGAGATATAGACGTTTATTTAGAAGAGTAGACGTAGATAGAAGATATAGATGATATATAGACGTTATATAGAAGTAGATAGTGTATATAGACGGCTATTAGAAGGATATAGACGATAGACGGAGATAGAAGTAGATAGATGTATAATTAGACGATATAGAAGTCTATAGACGTATATAAAGTTATATAGATGTTATATAGAAGTATATATATAGAAGTATATAGACGTATATAGAAGTAGATAGATGTATTAGACTATATAGAAGTATTAGACGTATAAGATGTATATAGAAGTATTATAGAAGTAGATAGCTTCATAGAACTATAGAAGTATATAGAAGTATGGGTAGACGTATATAGACATATAAGCCGTATATAGAGGTTATAGAAAGTATATAGACGTATATAGAATTTATATAAGTATATAGAAGATATAGAACTATATAGAGTATATAGAGGTATATAGAAGTAGACAGGGTATATAGATGTATATGACCATAAAGAAGTTGATAGAAGTCTAATATATATATATATATATATATATCTATATATATATAGTCATTAAAGTTTAGTGCACTCAGGTAATTTTCAAAGATTATTATGTGCCAAATCGCATACCAGCAACGTTTCGGCTCACGTCTAGAGCCTTTTTAAAGCCAGTGCGGGAGCCGGAAACGTTGCTGGTATGCTATTTGCACAATAAATATCTTTGAAAATTACCCTGAGGGCACTAAATGTATATGGACTGTATACTTAGCCTTAGAGACAAGGGTTGTATAAATCTCTTTAACCTACTTTGTGTGTTGCCTACCATTTGGTATGGACTATATATATATAGATATATATATATATATAACAAGCAGAGATATCAGTGCACTCCTGGGTCTTGTTTAGTGGTTTATTAAAGTGCAGGCGAAATTCAGTCTGTGTCCTAAGACCTTTCTTAGGGCTTGGCCAAACTATTGCGATTTTTTTTTTTTTTTGGCGTTTGGTATTGCACATGTGATTTTTTTTCCTAGCACACAAATCACGGCAACACATGCGATTGCGCTTACGTTTCCGTTTGCGATACGCAATCGCATGCGATCGCCATTTTTATGTGCAATTGAATGCAATTTCGTATCTCTAAAGAAGCAAATGCAGCGGAATCGCGATTGCGTGTGCTGCGCAAGTGTGGCCTTGCCCTAAAGGGCCAATTGCTCAGCTAGCACCCGGGCATAAACCTAGGTTAGGCATTGTGATTCTCCAGTAGTGATACAAGCATCTGAGGGAAGAGTGGTTAAATTCATAAGGAATTTAGAAAGAGAGAGAGACAGAAGAGAACTACAGTTGGTCGATTTAGAGGAAAGGAAGGGGAGAGAGAATAGCTGAGTGTGGTATATAGATAGAGTTTGGTAAATTGCAATATAGATATATATATATAGAGAGAGAGGAGACAGAGAGAGAAAACCAGTGTCAGATTTATAAGGCAGAGAGAGGAGGAAGCAGAGAGAAGAAGGAGAGAAAAAATACATACACACGTGTGGTCTAAAGAAGTATATATATAGAGAGTGAGAGGAGAGAGAGAGAGAGAGGGGGGGGAGGTGCAGAGCGACATAAGTCTGAGTGTGGTATTAGTAGAGAGTGTTAGGAAATAGCTGAGAATATATAAGAGCGGAGTATAGAGGGGCCACGGAAACCAGAGAAAGCAGAGGAACAGAGACGAAGGAGAAGAAGAAGGGGCAGGAGCGAAACAGCCAGCAGGAGACGACAGGAGAGAGAGAGCAGAGAGGAGCAAGGAGGTAAGAGGAGACAGAGCAACTGTATGCAAGAGGAAAAATACACAGTGTGGTCTTAAAGAAGCAATATATATATAGAGAGTGGAGAGAGAGAGAGAGAGAGACAGAGAGAGAGGAGGAGAAAAAACATACAAAGTGTTTGCTGGTTTAAAGAGTGATATATATATAGAGGAGTGAGAGAGAGAGAGAGGGGGGGGGGGGAGGGGCAGGGGAGGGAGAGAGACCATTACAGTCTGAGTTGGTATAAGATAGAAGTTGGTTAAATAGCAATATAGATAGATATAAAGAGCGAGAGAGAGGAGAGCAGAGAGAGAAATTAAGTGCAAGAATTAGAGAGAAGAGAGGAGAGAGGGACAAGAGAGAGAGACAAAAAATACATTCCAGGTGGGCAGATAGCTGGTCTCTAAAGAAGTATATATATAGAGAGTGAGAGAGGTAGAGAGGGAGAGGGGGGAGGGAGAGAGAGAAAAAACAAATAATACGACAGTGTGGTATAGAAGATGTATAGAATATATATATATAGAGGAGAGAGAGGAGAGAGACCGGGGGGGGGAGAGGAGATGGGGAGGGAGTGGGTGGGCTAAGAAGTTAGGAGGAGAGAGGAGGAGGAGAGGGAGAGAGAGAGGGAGGGAGGGAGAGATACAGGAGAGAGAGAGAAGAGAGAGAAAAATCAAGTGTGCGTTAAGGGGGAGAGTGATAAGGGAAGAGAGGGAGAGAGGAGGGGAGGGGAGGGGAGGAGACTCAGTCTGAGTGTGGTTATATAGATAGAGTTGGTAAATAGCAAATAGATATATAGATAAAGAGCGAGTGAGCGAGGAGAGAGAGAGAGCGAAGAGAGAGGAGAGAGAGAGAACAATATGTACACAGTTGTGCGTCTAAAGAAGTATATATATATAGAGAGTGAGAGAGGAGAGGAGGAGAGGAGAGAGAGAGGGACAGAGAGAGAGAGAGAGAGAGAGAGAGAGAGAAAAATACAAACACGTGGGTCATAAAGAAGTATATATATAGTGAGAGGTATGAGACGAGGGGGGGGGAGGGGGAGAGAGACATTTACAGTTCGAGAGTGTGGGTATATAGATAGAGTTTGGTTAAAGTGCCAATATAGATATATATTATATATAAGAGAGAGCGAAGAGAAAAAGAGAGGAAAAAGATACGAAAAAATAACATTACCAGGTGTGGTATACAATGGAAGTATATATGATAGAGAGTGAGAGAGAGAGAGAGAGAGAGGGGGGGGGGGGAGGAGGGAGAGACTACAGTCTGGTGTTGGTATATAGATAGCGTTGGTAAATGCAAAATATAGATATATAATAATATAGAGAGAGAGACAGGAGAGAGACAGAGAGAGAAAACTTACATACAGTGGAATGGTCTTAAAGAAGATATGTATAGAGAGATGAGAGAGAGGAGGGGGGGGGGGAGGGGGAAGCAACAGCTGAGTGGATTTGCGTTATAATTTTTACTTTATAGTCTTTTATTTTTATATATATTTTTTATTTGCTTTTTAATGATTATTTTTGAATTTTATAATGTAATTTTAGTTTTTTTCGTGATATTATTTTAATAGAAATATTTTTTAGTTTTTTTGTTTATAATCTGTTTTTTTTTTTGATTTTAGTCTGTTGTGATATTGTTTAGATAGAGTTTGGTAAAAGCAATTATAGATATAATATATATATATATTAGAAGAGGAGAGACAGAGAGAGACGAGAGAGAAGAAAGAAAAATACATCCAGTGTGGTCTAAAGAAGTATATATTATAATATATAGAGAGAGAGAGCAAGAGAGAGAGAGGGAGGAAGAGAGAGAGAGGGGGGGTCACATGTGGCATACAGATTAGAGTGTAGTAAATATGAATTTATATATATATATTAAGGAGGGGGGGGGGGGAGGGAAAGAGTGAGGAGTCACACTTGGCAACAGGACAGAGCGTGGTAATAGAATTATATATATAGAGAGAGAGAGAGACGAAAGACGGAGAGAGAGAGAGAGAGAGAGTGAGAAGAGGAGAGACATAACAGTCTAGTGTGGTAATAGAAGTAGATTATAAACTAGACATACAGTCACAAGATGTTATTTAGAAGAAATATTATTTAATAGACATTCCATTACTGTGTGAAATATACAAGTATTTATATGATACCTACAGACGTTTCCCATTCAGAATAAAATTCCCATCCACTGCGGAAAATCTTCCTGGTATACATTCTAAAGCTCTATTCCATTGAAACTCCCATATCAGGTTGCCAGGCCCATCATGGGTAGAACTCAGTTACAGTAAAGGGACAATAATGTTGTTTTTCAATTCGAGTTACAGTCCATACATTCTCCATGGAAGAGGTAGAGCCCCTTAAAATGCTTTCTAATAACATTAAACCCTGCCCCCAACTGCCCAATGCCGTGGAGAGGTCTCTATCCATCCAGAGCTATGATATGATATTGATTTTAAGTATATTATGATATATATATATATCATATATATATTATATAAAATGTATATATATATGTATATAGATTATGGGTGTGTCCTGTGCATCTAATAATATTAACCTGTTCACTGCTGCAGGGTGAAAGTCATTACCCTGCAGCACCTGAGGGGTAACACAAATCGATGACAATGTGTGGATTTGTCACAATCTCTGCTGCCTAAGTTATCAGTGACTAATTAAATCAAAGCAGGCTTGGGGCACTGCTCAGCCCCCAAATTTACACCCCACACAGAAGATCTCTCCCTAACCCCCCCCCCCTAAAATTATCCATTGTAATATATAATTACTTTGTCATTTCGTCTGAAATATTTTTATTTGTTTTACAAGTCACCTAATCCTGTAAGGAATCATCCAACAAAGAACAAAGTATATGAAATTACAATAATTTTTAAAAAAATACAATAACATTTCATTTCCCTTTAATTCGCCTTCAACCGACAGATTCGATGGTAAATTCGTGGAATGGAATGAAATCGACTCTAATTTTGAACACAACACAATATGTTAACCAGAAGTTCCAAAACAGATGGACATCATTACAAAACACAGCAACAGATTCATTTTAATTTCATTTTTTCATGTTTTGTAAATCTCATTTATATTTTATTCATTACAAATATTATTTCCATTTTTTATTTTCCATGGGATAATTTGTTTTTCTCCTTATCTTTTCTCCTTACATATGTTTAATTGTGAATGTTATTGAATTTTTTTTTAATGTTTATATAAGATATTGTCCCCGTTTTTTTTAAAAAGGTTTGAAAAATTGTTCCTGGTTTGTTTAATAGGTAGAAAATATGTCCTAGTTGTTATATTTTAAAACTAACGCTGATATTTTATCTTTCTCAAATCTTCTCGTTAAAGGCCAAGCTAATGTTTCATTTACCAAAATCCTTGTGATCTAAATCATTTTACAGATATTTTTTTTCATTCCTGATTTTTTGTTGTTAAAACGAATTCTAGATTCCCAGCAATGTTCCCATTTTAAAATACGAAAATAATCCCAACAGTAAAATGTAATAAAAAT
The DNA here is from genome assembly GCA_019447015.1 of Hymenochirus boettgeri. Classification (NCBI taxonomy): domain Eukaryota; kingdom Metazoa; phylum Chordata; class Amphibia; order Anura; family Pipidae; genus Hymenochirus; species Hymenochirus boettgeri. The sequence continues at coordinate 20,639 of JAACNH010003299.1, read as the reverse complement.
AATACCAAAATGAAATGGGCCATTAATGGAAGAATCATGTGTGTGGTTTAAAGGTGTTAAAACATTCCCAGGACCCCCTCCTCCACTTCATCTCAGCTGCCTTTAAATGATAATTCTTAAACAAGCTTGAAATAATTTATTATTAGGTTTCCAAACACCAGGAATCTTTAATGAATTAATGACAATAATTTCACATACAAGTTAAAATGTTTTGGGGTAGAAATGAATGAATGAAAAAAAAAGGGAGGGGGGGGGAACCAGGGGTTCAAATTTGTAACATCTTCTCATTCAACTAGTTAATATTGTTCATTTTCCTTTACTATCAACTGCAACTTTCAGTCTCCTATACAGAGAAGCACACAAAAGATTTCATTGCTTAACTCAAGGGAAACAAAGGAACCTCAAGCCAGTGGGTTTTGCTTGGCGCGGATTCCTGTTGGGTGGAGGGTGGAAGGAGAGGAAAATGGGTATGAAGGATTTTAGAAACAATGTTACCTGCTGCAGGATGGTGTTATTAAAAGTATCTTCCAATTGTAACGAATTGTCAATGTTGGGGGCCGCAAACTTACAGACCTTGAAGATTTTATTCGAACCTTTCTGTTGTGGAGAAGTAATGAATGGTTTCATAGTATTTTTAATTCCTCAGTGTTCTCTTTCTTTTAATTTTCTTTTTCCTTGTTCGTTTCTTTCTTTTTCTTTCTTTCTTTCTTTCTTTCTTTCTTTCTTTCTTTCTTTCTTTCTTTCTTTTCTTTCTTTCGTTCTTTCTTTCTTCCAGAATATGTCGTCTTGCCAGTGGATTCGAATTGTTTGCCCTCAGAGACAGATCGTGTGTGTGAACTTTATACCCAAATTTTAAAGCTGACAAGGAAATCGACACATCCTCGAGTAAGAGACATTGTATCAATATGTCAATCCCAGGGGTTACCGGCGTTCTAGGGTTTGACCCAGGTAAAGGAACACCCCAAACCGGAGGACCCCACTAGGAAAAAGAGGTCAGGCATAAAGAAGGTTAGTGGGTATAGATAACAAATAGTAAAAAAATAGGTAAGGAGAAGGTTCCAGGGTGTTAGTAAACCCCCCAGTGAAAGGCGATGAGATTCAACCAGTTATCTATAAAGGCAAAAGGGTAAAAGGGCAAAAAAGCAGTGCGACGGATTTTGAACACAAGGAGTTATAAGGATGAAACACACACACACACACAAGAGAGGAGAGAGAGAGATGGAGGCGAGCGAGCGAGCGGGCGCGAGCGAGCGTAGGAGCGGGCGGCGAGCGGAGCGAGAGACGAGTGCGAGTGCGCGGGAGCGAAGCTGAGCGAGGAGCGAGACAGCGAGCGAGGGCGGAGCGAGCGAGCGAGCTGAGAGGAGGCGCGAGCAGAGCGATGCGAGCGAGCGAGCAGAGCGAGGCGAGCGAGCGAGAGCGAGCGAGAGAGGGCGAGGCGAGCGAGGCGAGCGAGCGAGCGAGCGAGCGAAGAGAGGAGGAGCGAGAGCGAGGAGCGAGAGCGAGGCGAAGCGAGCGAGTAGAAGCGAAGCGAGGCGGAGCGAGGCAGCGAGGAGCGGCGGAGATCACATGAGCGATATATCTAATCTATTGATCATCTTCTTATATATTATCGATAATCTATTATCTAGCGTAATCTATACGTTATTGATTATCATCTACAGCGAGGGAGGAGAGACAGTCGACCATGTACCTCCCTCTGTATCTTGAGGCATAGAGTACGTCTATGGATTACAAGAAAAAACATTGATATAAAGAAGTTTCCACTAGGACTGTTAGATAATGTATAAGTTGTTGGAAAAATTATTTTTATTTTTGTGTTATGTAATCCCCATCATTAAAACAATCAGATAGTACACATTGTGGGGGACACAGTGACATACACACAGCCCATAACTAGCATGTGAATTATACGTAATACTGTAGGGAATACCCTCACAAATACATTGGTACAAAAGCTGAACAAATTTATTCCAAGCTATCAGGCCTTCATCTGCACAGAAAAACCCAAGTCTATATGTTCAGGAAAACCATATTATTATATTCACAATTTTTTTTTTTAAATTATTTGTGTTTCCCCTTAATTTTTCTACAAACAGTTTTCCCTTAAAAAAGCAAAATTTGATTTCCTTGCGATGTGTGTGCCTCAGGCTCCATTGGATATATATTAGCATTACTAGGCATTGGATATTACCTAGAAACACTTGGAAATAAGGGAGAGTTTCATTAATTTTGGGCTACAAACCAAACGCCCCAAGTCACTGCTTACCCTGATGGTCCATTAGTAGAGGGTCCTGGGTGTGTCCCAGTGGGAAGGGTCCATCTAGGCGACAGATGTAATTCAACTACAGCGATTCGCAGCAAAGTTATAGATTAGCATGGGGTCTGCCAGCCCAGAATTTATCAATAACCCCTACACTACATGCCAGATGGTTTGGGGGGAAAGGGACAACAACATAAAATATAAATAGAAAATAACCAGCAGTTACAACCAGGACCAGTTAATTATCCTTTCAATTACGTTTTCTATTTCCCAAAGCCGGATCACACATTGGAAATGTTAAATTCCACCAATTAACAACAAAAAAAAAAAAAAAAAAAAAAACCACTTAAATCAAAAAATAAAAATGTATATATGGATAACATATGTAATAAGCATGAAAACTCATAATCAGGGTGTTTGAAGTGTGTTGGATGTTTATAGGAAATATTCTAGATATTAATGCACTGTATTTTTATGACACTTAGATACCATTGGCTCTAAATTTTAAACACAGATCAATCGATGTACTGGTTGTTTTTACCCTTGAATTGTATCCACTTGCCTGTTACATTGTGTGTAATTCCAGTGGACCACAGATACAATGTATTAGATCACACATGGTTTTGTTTAACCCCTTGAATTGTATCCACTGCCTGCTTACTTGGGTGTAATTCCTATCGACCCCACAGAGACAAATGATAGAGTCACACTAGGTTCGTTTGTTAACCCCGTGGAATTGTATCCACTGCCTTTAATTGTGTGTAATTCCTAGGACCAGATAAAATGTATAGATCACACGTAGGTTCTTGGCTTACCCCTGAATTTTTTCCACTGCCTTTACATTGGTGTAATTACTATTGGACCACAGATACAATGTATAGATCACACTAGGTTCTGGTATAACCCCTGGAATTGTATCCACTGCCTGTTTACATTGTGTTGTAATTCCTATGGACCACGATTACAATGTATAGATCACCACTAGGTTCTGTCTTACCCCGGAATTGTATCCACTGCCTGTTTACATTGTGTGTAATTCCTATGGACCAAGATACAATGAATAGATCCCACTAGGTTCTTGTCTTACCCTGAATGTACCCACTGCCTGTTACATTGTGTGTAATTCCTATGGACCACAGATACAATGTATTAGATCACACTAGGTTATTGTCTTACCCCTGAATTGTATCCACTGCCTGTTACCTTGGTGTAATCCTATGGACCACAGATACAATGTATAGATGCCACTAGGTTCTGTCTTACCATGAATTGTATCCAGCCTGTCACATTGTGTGTAATTCCTATGGACCACAGAGTACAATGTATAGATCACACTAGGTCTGTCTTTAACCTGAATTGTACCCAATGCCTGTACATTGTGTGTAAGTTCTATGGACACAGATACAATGTATAGATCACACTAGGTTCTTGTCTTACCCTGAATTGTTACCCACTGCCTGTTACATTGTGTGTAATTCCTATGGACCACAGATACAATGTATAGATCACACTAGGTTCTTGTCTTACCCCTGAATTGTACCCACTGCCTGTTTACATTGGTGTAATTCTATGGACCACAGATACATGTATAGATCACACTAGGTTCTTGTCTAACCCTGAATGTACCCACTGCCTGTACATTGTGTGTAATTCCTAGGACCACAGATACAATGTATAGACACACTAGGTTCTTGTCTTACCCCTGAATTGTACCCACTGCCTGTTACATTGTGTAATTCCTAGGGACAACAGATACAATGTATAGATCACACAAGGTTCTTGTCTAACCCCTGAATTGTACCCACTGCTGTTACATGTTGTGTAATTCCTATGGGACCCACAGATACAATGTATAGATCACACTAGGTTCTTGTCTAACCTGAATGTATCCACTGCCTGTTACATTGCGTGTATTCCTATGGACAACAGATACAATGTATAGATCACACTAGGTTTCTTTTAACCCCTGAATTGTATCCACTGCCTGTTACATGCGTGTGTAATTCCTATGGACCACAGATACAATGTAAGATCACACTAGGTTCTGGTTTAACCCCTGAATTGTATCCACTGCCTTGTACATTGTGTGAAATTCCTATGGACCACAGATACAATGTATAGATCACACTAGGTTCTTGTATAACCCCTGAATTGTATCCCACTGCCTGTTACATTGTGTGTAATTCCTATGGACACACAGATACAATGTATAGATCACACTAGGTTCTGTTTAACCCCTGAATTGTACCCACTGCCTGTTACATTGCGGTAATTCCTAGGACAACAGATACAATGTTATAGATCACACAAGGTTCTTGTAACCCTGAAAGTGTACCCACTGCCTGTTACATTGTGTGTAATTCCTATGGACCACAGATACAATGTATAGATCACACTAGGTTCTTGTCTAACCCTGAATTGTATCCACTGCTGTTACCATTGGTGTGTAATTCCTATGGACCAACAGATACAATGTATAGATCACACTAGGTTCTTGGTTTACCCCTGAATTGTACCACTGCCTGTTACATTGGTGTAATTCCTATGGGACACACAGTACAATGTATAGATCAACAAGGTTCTGTGTAACCCCTGAATTGTACCACTGCTGTTACATTGTGTGTAAATTCCTATGGACCACAGATACAATGTATAGATCACACTAGGTTCTTTGTCTAACCCCCGAATTGTACCACTGCTGTTACATTGCGGTGTATTCTATGGGAGCACAGATACAATGTATTAGCTCACACTAGGTTCTTGTTTAACCCCAGAATTGTATCCCTGCCTGTTACATTGGTGTAATTTCCTATGACCACAGATACAATGTATAGATCACACTAGGTTTTGTTTAACCCCCGAATTGTATCCACTGCTGTAATTGTGTGTAAATTCCTATGGACCACAGATACAATGTATAGATCACACTAGTTTCTTGTTAACCCGAATTGTACCACTGCCTGTTAACATTGTGTGTAATCCTATGGAGCACAGATACAATGTATAGATCACACTAGGTTCTTTGTTAACCCCTGAATTGTATCCCACTGCCTGTTACATTGTTGTGTTAATCTATGGACCACAGATACATGTATAGGTCACACTAGTTCTTGTTACCCCGAATTGTATCCACTGCCTGTTACATTGTGTGTAATTCCTATGGACCACAGATACAATGTATAGATCACACTAGGTTCTTGTACTCAACCGGAATTGTATCCACTTGCCTGTTACATTGTGTGTAATTCCTATGGACCACAGATACAATGTATAGATCACACTAGGTTCTTGTTTAACCCCTGAAATTGTATCCATTGCCTGTTACATTGTGTGTAATCTTGGACCACAGATACAATGTATAGGTCACATAGGTTTCTTGTCTTACCCCTGAATGTGTATCCAAGCCTGTTACATTGTGTGTAATCCTCAGGACCACAGATACAATGTATAGATCACACTAGGTTTCTTGTCTAACCCCCTGAATGTATCCACTGCCTGTTACATTGTGTAATTCCTATGGACCACAGATACAATGTATAGATCACACTAGGTTCTTTTTAACCCCCTGAATTGTATCCATGCCTGTTACATGTGTGTAATTCCTATGGACACAGATTTAAATGTATAGATCACACTAGGTTCTTGTCTTACCCCTGAATTGTATCCACTGCCTGTTACATTGTGTGTAATTCCTATGGACCACAGATACAATGTATAGATCACACTAGGTTCTTGTTTAACCCCCTGAATTGTATCCACTGCCTGTTACATTGTGTGTAATTCCTAGGACCACAGATACAATGTATAGATCACACTAGGTTCTTGTTTAACCCCATGAATTGTATCCCACTGCCTGTTACATTGTGTGTAATTCCTAGGACCACAGATACAATGTATAGATCAACTAGGTTCTTGTCTACCCCTGAATTGTATCCACTGCCTGTTACATTGGGTGGTAATCCTATGGCAACAGATTCAATGTATAGATCACCACTAGGTCTGTTTTAACCCCTGAATTGTATCCACTGCCTGTTAATTGTGGTAATTCCTATGACACAGATACAATGTATAGATCACACTAGGTTCTTGTCTTACCCCTGAATTGTATCCATGCCTGTTACATTGTGTGTAATTCCTATGGACCACAGATACAATGTTATAGATCACACTAGGTTCTTGTTTAACCCTCTGAATAGTATCCACTGCCTTTTACATTGTGTGTAATTCCTATGGACACAGATACAATGTATAGATCACACTAGGTTCTGTCGTTACCCTGATTGTATCCACTGCCTTAATTGTGTGTAATTCCTATGGACCACAGATACAATGTATAGGATCACACTAGGTTCTTGTTTAACCCCTGAATTGTATCCACTGCACTGTTACGTTGGTGTAATCCTATGGACCACAGATACAAATGTATAGATCACACTAGGTTCTTGTTTAAGCCCTGAATTGTATCCACTGCCTGTTACGTGTGTGTTTAATTCCTATGGACCACAGATACAATGATAGATCACACTAGGTTCTTGTCTTACCCCTGAATTGTATCCACTGCCTGTTACATTGTGTGTAATTCATATGGACCACAAGATTACAATGTATAGATCACACTAGGTTCTTGTTTAAGCCCTGAATTGTATCCAATGCCTGACGTTGTGTGTAATTCCTATGGACCACAGATACAATTGTATAGATCACACTAGGTTCTTGTCTTACCCCTGAATTTATCCAACTGCCTGTTACATTGTGTGTAATTCCTATGGACCACAGATACAATGTATAGATCACACTAGGTTCTTGGTTTAACCCCTGAATTGTGTCCACTGCTGTTACATTGTGTGTGTAATTCTGACATAAAACCATCAGTTTATTGTGAATCTCATTAAGTCCACAATTTAAAAAAACGTTTTCACAAACAGGCTGGGTTTAATGGATTAAGTTTAAAAAAAAGGGGGGGTCATTAAAATGTGCTTTGCTTTGGTGTGTTAGTGGTGTTAGGATACCTGTGTAATAGGTGTAGCATTAAAACTGCAAGTGTGTGTTAGGGAACAGAGGGTTGCTGTGCTATCCTATAAGATGAAGGATTGGAAATATTGATCAGGTTTTGGTTCCCCTTTAATCTCTCTGTCAAGGACCCCCTGATTCCTGCTCCTGAACTAGATTGTCATGATTAGGATAACATGAAGGTAACCAGGAGATTGCAATTCTAATCCTACCTCTCCCACTACCTGATACTGAGATTAATCGACATGTGCCTGCCAGCCACTGCTCGTTCTAATCTGGGACTGGCTATTTGGGAATCGTGTAATGATTAATATGGGATGCTGCAGGATCAGGTACAAGGCTTGTGTAACAAAGAGAGGTGTGTGTGTGTGTGTGTGTGTGGGTGTGGGTGTGTGTGTGTGGTGTGGTGTGTAAAAGATGAACAGTAGATAGATAGATAGATAGATAGATAAGATAGAAGATAGATAGATGACAGACGTAATAATATAATGATATTAGAGAATATGATAGTGATAATAAGATAGATAGATAGATAGATAGATAGATAGACAGCACAGAATAGATATATACACAGATATAGATGATGGAGATGATAATAGATAGATAGATAGATAGATAGGTAGTAGATAAATGATAGATGATGATAGGACAGAAGAGTGTAGATAGATGTAATAGATAGATAATAGCAGACAGATAAGATAGATAATGATAGATAGTAGATAGATAGATAGATAGATAGATAGATAGATAGATAGATATGAAATAGTAGATAGATAGATAGACAGACGTGTAGATAGATGATAGATAATGATAGATGTGATAGATAGAAGTAGATAGAAGATAGTAATAGATAGATAGATAGATAGATAGATAGATATAGATGATAGTAGAGAAAGAAGCTATATAATGAAGATAGTGAATAGAAGTAAATAGTATAGATAGATGGATGATAATAGATAGATAATAGTAGGTAGTAGATAGAAATACAGATAATAGATAGAAGATAGATAGAAGATAGATAGATAGATAGATAGATAGATAGATAGAATAGATAGATAGAAACAGAACAGACAACCAAGACAGACAGCATAAGAGAAGAAGACAGATCAGATAGATAGATTAGATAGATAGATAGATAGAAAAGATAGGTAGATAGATAGAAGATAGATAGATAGATATAGATAGTAGATGAGAAGATAAGAGATAGAATAGATAGTAGATGAATAGATAGATAGTAGAAGGTAGATAGATAGATAATAGATAGATAGATAGATAAGAGATGATAGATAGAAGATAGATAGATAGATTAGATAGATAGATAGAAGATGAGATAGTAGAAGATAAGATAGATAGATAGATAGCTGATAGATAGATAGATAGATAGATAGATAGATAAATAAGATAGAATAGATAGATAGATAGATAGATAGATAGAGATAGAAGAATAGAATAGTAGTAGATAGATAGATAGTAGATAGATAGATAGATAGATAGATAGATAGATGAAAATAGATAGAGAGATAGATAATAGGACAGACATAAATAGATAGATAGATAGACAGATAATAGATAGATAGATAAATAGATAGTAGACAGACATATAATATAGGATAGATAGATAGATAGATAGATAGATAGATAATATTAGATAGTTAGATATACAGTAATGATAGATATGATAGATAGATAGAGAGATAGATAGCGAGATAGATAGACAGATAATAGAATAGATAGATAGTAGATAGATAGATAGAGACGATAGATGGATAGATAGATATAAGATAGATAGATAGATGGACAGGATAATAGATAGATAATAGATAGATGACAGATTAATAGATAGATAGAAGATAGATAGAGAGATAGATAGAGATAGATGGACAGATAATAGATAGATAGATAGTAGATAGATAGTAAATAATAGATAGATAGATAGACATATAATAGATTAGATAGATAGATAGAGAGATAGAGGATAGATAGATAGAAGAAGATGATGATAGTAGATAGATAGAGATAATAGAATTAGATAGATGATGAGATAGATGATAGATAGATAGATAGATAGATAGATGATAGATAGATAGAATAGATAGATAAGATAGATGGAGATAGATAGTAATATAGATAGGTAGATACGATAGAATACAGATAATAGAAGATAATAGATATGGATGTAGATAGATAGCAGTTAGATAGATAGATAGACAGCACAAAAAAACCAGAGCACAGAGAAGATCAGATAGATAGATAGATAGATGAGATAGATAGATAGGAAAGATAGGTAGATGATAGATAAGATAGATAGATAGATAGATAGATAGATAGATGATAGATAGAGGAGATAGATAGAGAGAATAGATAGATATAGTATAGATAGAAATAATAGATAGATAATAGCAATAGATAGATAGATAGATAGATAGATAGATGACTAGATAGATAGATAGATAGATACGATAATAGATAATAGATAGATAGATAGATAGATAATAAATAGATAGATAGATAGATAGATAGATAGATAGATAGATAGATAGATAGACAGACATATAATAGATAGATAGATAGATAGATAGATAATAGATAGATAGATAGATAGATAGATAGATAGATAGATAGATAGATAGGCAGACATATAATAGATAGATAGATAGACAGATAATAGATAGATAATAAATAGATAGATAGACAGACATATAATATATGGATAGATAGATAGATAGATAGATAGATAGATAGATAGATAGATAGATAATATCTAGATAGATAGATATACAGTAATAATAGATAGATTGATAGATAGATAGATAGAGAGATAGATATACATATAATAGATAGATAGTTAGATAGATAGATAGAGATGGATAGATAGATAGATAGATAGATAGATAGATAGATAGATAGATGGACAGATAATAGAAAGATAGATAGATAGAGAGATAGATAGAGAGATAGATGGACAGATAATAGATAGATAGATAGAAGATAGATAGATAGATAGATAGATAGATAGATAGATAAATAGACATATAATAGATAGATAGATAGAGAGATAGATAGATAGATAGATAGATAGACAGACAGATATATTATGATTAATATATCAGTAAGTAGAGGAGAGAGAGGAGGAGAGACGCGGGCAGAGAGACCGAGAGGAGAGAGAGAGAGGAGAGAGAGAGGTAGATATAGGGACAGGGACTAATGTTATATGGGAAATAGAGTAATAGATATAATAGAAGATAGAGATAGTAGGTAATAGATAGATACGATAGAAGATATAGATAGAACTATGATAGATAGATAGATAGATAGGTAGAGTGTGTGAGAGAGAATAGATAGACAGATTAGATCGAGATAGATAGATAGACAGACAGACAGACAGACAGACAGATAGATAGATAGATAGATAGATAGATGATAGATAGATAGATAGATAGATAGATAGATAGATAGATAGAGACAGACAGACAGACAGATACAGAGATATATAGGTGACTGAGATAGATTAGATAGACAGAAGACAGATACAGAGATATATAGGTGACTGAGATAGATTAGATAGACAGACAGACAGACAGATACAGAGATATATAGGTTGAGAGATAGATTAGATAGACAGACAGACAGACAGATACAGAGATAGATGGATAATGGGATAGATACAATTTGTATATCTATCTATTATCTATCTATCTATCATCATCTATCTAACTATCTATCAGTCTATCTTCTATCTACTATCATTCTATCTATCTATCTATAGATCTATTATCTTCTATCATCTATCTATTCTACATCTATCTATCATATATCATTATCTATCTATCTATCTATTATCTGTCTGTCGTCGGTCTGTGTCTGTCTATGTTATGTCTAACTTTCTATATCTATCATCTATTATCTATCTCTGTCTTCTATCCATCGATTATCTATTAATATCTATCTATCTGTCTATCTATCTATACTATAATCTATCTATCTTATCATTATCTATCTATCTATTATCTATCTATCTCTATCGGCTGTCTATCTGATGTCTATCTATCATCTAATATATTCGATTACTATCTATTATATATCTATCTATATCTATCTGTTGCCAATCTATTATCTATCTATCTGTCTACCTATCTATCTATTATCTATCTGTCTGTCTGTCAATCTATCTATCTCGTCTGTCTGATCATCTATTCTGTCTATCTATCTACTATCTATCTATCTCTGTCTGTCTCTATCTATCTATCATCTATCTATCTATCTAATCTATCTGTCTCTGTCTATCTATCTCTGTCTAGCTATCTATCTATCTATCTATCTATCTATCTGTCTGTCTATGTCTATCTATCTCTGTCTGTCTACTATCTCTATTATATCTGTTGTCTTCAATCATCTATCGTCTGTATCTATCTATCTCTATCTATATATCTATCTATCTATCTATCTGTCCTGTCTATCTATTCTGTCATCTATCTATCTATCTTCTATTCTATCTTATCTATCTATCATCTATCTCTGTCTGTCTATCTATCTATCTATCTATCTATCTATCTATCTATCTATCTATCTATATCTCTATCTATCTATATATGTCTCTGTCTAATCTATTCTGTTATTATCTATCTATCTATTTCTACTATCTATTCATCTATCTGTCCTCTGTTATCTATCTCTGGCTGTCTACACTATCTATATCTATCTGTCTGTCAAATCTTATCTATTCTCTGTCTAGTATCTATCTCTGTATGTCTGTTGTCTATCTATCTATCATCTATCTATCTATCTATCTATTGTCTCTGTCTATCTATCTCTGCTGTCTGTCTATCTATCTATCTCTATCACTGTCTGGTATCTGAATTTATAGGGGCCATTAACTTGCTATTGTTAACCCTTCTTTAAAATAATGTCTGCCAGCAATTCTACAATTACCGTACTTAACCTTTTATTACCTTTAGCAATATTGCGATTAATTGCAGGATTTGGGGCGGAGCTATAAATATTGGGGGGTGGCACTTGGGAGGATTTTGGGTGGTACAAGGGGGTGTGGCGGGTATGAAATTAGTTTGTACCTGTAGTGTATTACAATCAAACATTTACAAAGAGAAAAGACAAAGTCAACCAAAATGTTTTTAAACTTCAAACTTAATTTGGTTTAGTACAAAATGGCTCATGTTCACTAATGGGAAATCAGAATGATTTATTATATTTTATTGAGTTACAATTAATGACTTTATTTAGCACACAAGCTTAAGTACTGCAAATCACTGTACACACTCTCCATGACTCAGTGAGCTCTCTGTCCCTGATCTTGTTTTTGCTAATATTCTCAATTTTAAAGGACCAATTATAAACTCCCCTTCCTCAGTCCCACACTTCGTGACAGTGAGCCTTTACCCAGGGTGAGGACCTGAACGCTAGGTCCTCACCCCGGGAGTCACGAAACCTACATCAGCTTGTTGCAGCAACGCTACTTTGGTAGGCTCCGCCCCTCCTCCCCGCGGCGACGAGGCCAATAGGAAGGACGCTCTGCAACAAGCGTGCCTTCCTATTGCCTAATCGCCTCGTCACGTCTGGCAAAGCCGCCTTCCTATTGGCCTCGTCGCCGACGGGAGGAGGAGGGGGCGGAGCCTACCAGAAGCAGCGGGTGCTGCAACAAGCTGATGTAGGTTTCGTGAATCCGGGGTGAGGACTAGCGGTTCAGGTCTACCTGGTAAAGGCTATGCACGAAGATGTGTGGAGCGGAGGGAAGTGAGTGTAATTGTTCCTTTAAGGATCATTCAAGTATTTTAATAATGTTTGCCGGAGTAAACAATCTGAAAAAATAAAACATTATAAATCAGTTACCTGGATATTGGTTGAACTAGAGATGGCCGAACTATATAAAGTGTCGGTCGGTTTTCCAAATTTCAAACTTATTTAGTAAGTTTCTAAAGTTCGAATGCGGACCCATTAAAGTCAAGGGAGGGTGATATGAAAAGTCGGATGATTTACAGCTAAACTGAACATGATAACTTACTGGAAATGGTGTGGCACATGGGAAATGGTCCCAGAGGAAAATGTAACGTCACCAAAACTTGTTAAAAAATTCTAAAGGGCATGTCCCCCCACAACCTATAATCCCCCAACCCAACTACTGGCCCCACCATGAGTGAGTTAATCGACCTCAATCCCAGCCTCCCATAGGGTTCCTGTAGTCCCCCCAAGTCCCAAAACTGCCACCAGGCGGAAGAAGGACTATGCCTGCAGCCCTTTCCCCCCCTTCTCCTCCCTTCCCTCCCATCTACTATCCTCCCCCTAGCGCAAACCCCCTTAATATGCTGTCCACCCATGTCCCAAACCGATATTTTTCTCTCTCAAAAAAGCTCCCCAAACTCTACTACTCTCCGCTTTCCTCCGCTGCACTGAGATGACCGGCAGCCACTCGTGATTGGCTGCCGCTCGGCATCACACCGACGCGCTGCCGGTCCCGCCCCGCTGCTTGATTCTCGCAAGCAGAGGGCCGGCAGTGGCGGGGAACAGGAGGAGGAACAGAAGAGGGAGGTAAGTAGAGTTTGGGGGGCTTTCTGAAAAAAATATTTATGCGGTTGGGCTGGGAGTGATGGGGGATCAGCATATTAAAAAAATCTTTAGGGGTGGACATAACACTTTAAACACGAGGGGCAATTGTCGAGGGTTTTGGGAAGCTACATTCCAAGGTTACGGCCAATTCGAGGGTTAACGAAACAATTTGAGGGTTAGCGGCAATAGAACCTTAAATTCGAGGGTTACGAAATCGAACCAAACTTCGCGGGTTAGTGAACGATACATTCATGGGTTACGACCCAAAACAATTACTTCGAGGGTTAGCGAAAACCGAGGACGTGGATTACGTTGGAGGGTTAGCGAACTATAATTTAGGGTTAGCAAAAGTGTCGTACATTCGAAGGTTACCGAAAAATGACACTATACATTTGAGGTGTGAGCGTACGATACACTCTAGGCTAGCGACGCCTCTTAAATTGATGATGTCTCGAATTGAACACAATGTATCGAAAATACAGCGTGAGTCCGGAACGTCGAGAAATCTGGTTAGGGATTAGATTCGACAATCCGGTCAGTTCGGACTGGGATAGTCGGGTTCTAGGTGAAATAGACTATAGTATTTGGTATTTGAACCAACCATTATGTTGCTGCTGGGATAGACCCCACATAAACTGTACTGGAGGGTCTCAGTTTTTGCATCTATGCTTTATATCCTAACCAGGCATTGGATAATAAACGATTAGATCTTTCAGAGTCTGAAATGTTTATTAATTAAAAGCTAAGAATAAATCATACTAGACTTGTGTAATCACGTATGTGTGACATAGACATCTGTATCAAAATTTTCTTGCCATTAATTAGCATGTTCAGAGTTACTAAACTTTGTGAATTGTGTATCTTTTGTCACAGAAATATAACTAAAGATTGTGGTCAATGTCTTAATGAAGTGAAGACAAAGTGTAATGTTTTACATTAAGTCAACAGAAATAATAGCCAATGAATGACAATCATTAGAAGTTTATCAACGCATTCTGTCAGTATAGGATTCTTAATTCTTCTTATTGAATCGTGAAAAAGTGTTTCCTCTATACACATTAATTTTCTTCTTAATTTCAGTAGCGATTAAATATCATAATCAAGTGATCTGAACAAGTCATTTGTATTTTCAAAAGTGAAAGTGAAACAATAAATTCTGAGTTATAATTCGGTTAATATGGGTGGTCGGTTATTTCAATAAACCGTATAATATGTAATAAAAACAAAACAAAACTGGAAATATCACCTGTATTAGTTCACATCTTATTCAGTTCAAAAACTTCTGAACCTCTCATTACACCAGAATATTTTTCGAATAGTAATTACACTTTCCCAGAGTGAAACCTTCTGTCATAAACTTAGTTCCCAAACTTCTTCCATCTCTTCTATCTGATATTAATACTTCTTATCTCTTCTTCCATTCTTCGTTTCTATTCTTATTACTTCTTCCGTTTCTTATTCTAATATCTTCATTATATTCCTTCTCCTCTCTTATTCTATTAACTTTCTATATCGACTTCTCTCCGTTTCTTCATTGTCTAGTACTTCTCATATCTACTTCTCCGTTCTTCCTCTTCTATACTATCTTATATCTACTTCTCCGTGTTTTCCTGTCTATTACTTCTGCTATATCGACTTCGTCCGTTTCTTCCTTGCTATACTTTTCTATATCTACTTCTTCGTTTCTACCTGTTATATTACTTCTTCTATAGTCTTTAGCTTACGTTTCTTCCTCTTCTATTAATTCTTCTATATCTACTTCTTCCGTTTCTTCTTCTATACTTCTTCTTATCTACTTCTCTGCTTCTTCCATTCTCTTCTATAATCTTATTCTATCTACTTCTTCTTTCTTCTCTTCTATTACTTCTTCTATATCTAACTTCTTCTTCTTCCAATTCTATTTCTTCTGTATACTTCTTCTTTCTATTCATTCTTCTTTCTTGCTATTACTTCTTCTAATTACTTCTTCTTCTTCCATTTCTTTCTTCTATTACTTCTTCTATATCTACTTCTTTTCCATTTCTTCTCTGCTTCTCTATATCTACTTCTTATTCTTCTGTTTCTTCTTTCTATACTTCTTCTATATATTCTTCTTCTTCGTGTTTCTTCTTCTATTAATTCTTCTATATATCTAATTCTTCTTCTTCCATATTCTTTTCTGTTATTCTTCTAGATTACTTCTTCTCTCTGTGTATTTCTTATTCTTCTTCTATATTACTCTTCTTCTCATTTTCTTATTCTTTACTTATTCTATATCTACTTCTTCTTCTTCAGTTCTTCTTCTGCTTAATACTATTCTCTGTCTTTCTTCTTCTATATTCTTATATATTACTTCTTTTCTTCATTGTCATTCTTATTCTTCTTTACTTCTCATATCTACTTCTTCTTCGTTTCATTCTTTTATATATGCTTCATTCTACTCTTCTTCTTCGTTTTCTTCCATTATCTTCTATATCTCCTTCTTCTTCAGTTTCTCTTTTCTCTATTACTTCTTCTATATCTACTTATTCTTCTCATTTCCTTCTTTCTATTCTTTCTATACTTACTTGATTCTTCCAGTTTCTTTTCTTGATTATTCTTATACTACTTCTTCTTCTTCCAGTTCTTCTTTATTCTATACTTTCTTCTATATTTCTATACTTCTTCTTCTTCATGTTTCATTCTATTACTTTCATTCTAGATTCTACTTCTTTGTCTTCTTCATCTCTTTCTATCTTATATTACTCTTCTTCTATATTCTATACTTACTTCTTCTTGTTTCTTCTTCTTCTAGTACTTCTTACTATATCATACTTTTTCTCTTCAGTTCTTTTTTATACTTCTTCTATATCTAATTTTTCATTATACTTCTTCTATATCGACTTATTTTCCGTTCTTCTTCTTCATATTACTTCTTCTAATTATCTCTTCTCTCTGTTCTTCTTCTTCTATACTTCTTCTATATAACTCTTCTTCTTCAGTTTCTTCTTCTATTACTCTTCTATATCTACTTCTTTTCTTATATTTTCGTTCTCTTCTTTCGTATTATCTACTTCTTCCATGTTTCTTCTTCTTCTATTACTCTTCTTATATATCTACTTCTTACAGTATTCGTCTTCTTCTATTTACTTCTTCTGAATCTTACTTCTTCTTCTTTCTCGAGCTTCTTCGTTCTTTCTATATCTTCTATAATTCTACTCTTCTTCGTTTCTCTTCTTCTATTACTTCTCTATCTATCTACTTCTTCTTCTTCATTTTTCTTCATACTTCTTCTGATATTACTTCTTCTTCTGCCATTTCTTTTCGTCTATATCTACTTCTTCCATTTTTCTTCTTCTGTAACTTCTTCTATATCTACTTCTTCTTCTTCGTTTCTCTTTCTGTAACTCTTCTAAATCTACTTCTTCTTCTTCGTTTCTTCTCTGTAACTCTTCTATATCTACTTTCTTCTTCTTCCGTTTCTTCTTCTTCTACATTATCTTCTATATCTACTTCTTCCCGTTTCTTCTTCTTCTATTACTTCTCTATATCTACTACTTCTTCTTCCATTTCGCCAAGTGAAACCTCGTTACATATCCATTCATTCTCAATATTTGTTTCTTCTTTTCTTTTCTTCATCTATAGTTACAGATACTGTATTATCGTCCTCATAAAACACAGACACATTCAGGAGGGTATTGAGAATCTGGGGAAAAAAAAACAATATCTATAAAAACACTATGAATGCAACCTGATTATATAACATGATATGATATTGGTTTACTTGTCATTATTATTAAAGAGGGTCTGCAGCAGCCTTACTTATTCTTCTTCTGAAATCGATTGCGGAGAATTTTAAACATTGTCGCGGTTCCTGTGTGAGAAAAAGTAGATTTGAGTTTCTCTCAGTCCAAACATAGGAACCGATCTCAGTAAAGACACAATTATATCCGTTTCAATATTTTGTGCAGGTGAATATTATATAGAAACAGTGTATAAATATAATATCATATAAGAAACCCAAAATCCACATTTCCATAGTAGCCCTCTGGTTACACAGAATAGAAGTCAGCGCTTCAGAAGTCCTGTGTCTCCGCTATAGGCAGACACCGGTCAGGGTGGGAAAGGGGGGGGTGCCGTCACAGAGGGCGTAGTGTGATATCATGAGGAGGCGTGTCTAGTGCCATAGGGTGGGGGAGGCGGGGGTTAGGGGTGTTCCGGGGCATGGTTGGACAAAAGGGCGTGACTGAGGAGACCTGTATATGAGAGAGCAGGAATAACAGATTATGGCCTCTACCAGGATTGAGACAGGCTCCTGGGAACTTTAAAGGCATGTCCCACTTTTAAAAATCTTTTTACATATTGTAGGGCTTCCTCCCCCAGCCCCAACCACCATAATACAATTATCAGAAAGTCCCCAATCTTTATTACCTTCCCTCTTTCCTCTGCCGCACAGTCCCGGCCCTGCTGTGCATGAAACTGCAAGCAGGGGGCCCGGGACATGGCTGCCAGCTGCTTAGAAGCCGGGGGAGTGAGGTAAGGTTTGATAAAGGTAATGAGTGGGGAGTTTCTGCAAATATTAATAGAGCGTTGGGGCTGGCAGCCATTTTCAAATGTTAAATAAGATCTGATGGTTGGGGCAAAATTAGCACCATTTAAACGATAAAAACTTTTATTGAATCTCCTGATTATTTCTAAGTTTTATAAAAATAAAACTACAAATCCCACAATTCCCTTTTCAGATTACACACAGCACCCTATTAATAGACAACCTCGATATTATGAAATATCTATATCCACAATATTGGGTCTCTACTAGTAATGAGTGAATTCACAGTCGTTAAAAAAAAAAAAGGAAAAGTCTGGAATTGACTGAATACAGAGAATATCTCAATGCACAGGAACTCTACTAACTAGAAGATTCCGAAAAGCTTTGGGGGAAAAAAATATTAGTTGCACGAGCAACTGTGACATCATTATGACATCACATACATATCTTTACATGCAATATTTTGGTAAAAGAAAAAAAACCCCAAGCCCAAATTAATAATAATAAATACGACTAGTATAAATCCAATATAAATAGTAGATAATGTATCCCCTTCTACCTTTATAAGGATCTATTAGAAACTAATTTCTTCATTCACTATTATATATTCATAGTTTCTTAGCAGACAATATAATAAAACTACAAGTCCTCATATCCTCTTAAAAATTACCATGTTCAAAGCTCAGGTCCCCACTATGAAATGCAAAATGATGCAGAATAAATACATAGCGAGTCACTGTGATAATTCATTTGGTGGAAGAAACAACATCCTCTGCTTTTCGTCTTTGTTTATTCTTTAACTTTTTTGGACCAGTTTTTGAGATAGAGAATGAGAAGTGTTGCTATTACCTAGCTAAGGAATCCGCGGACGCATTAGGGTTATCTGCAAGTGTGGGATTTTTTCCCATACACTTTATGGGTACAATTCTCAAATTTGGATATTAGAGGTTTAAAGATCATGTGACAGTTAGTTTATGGTCATAAACATGATACCCCCAACCCCCACACAGACAACAGGTACACCCACCTACTGACCTACCCTTCTTACCCATGGCAGCCAATACTTAAAGGGTAACTGTAGTTCACAAAACATTTTGATCTATTATCAATAAAAGTTAGTTTAATGGTCATTCTTGTGGCAAGCCATACTTAAAGGGTAACTAAAGTAAAAAAATAAATACATTGTATGATCACTATCATAAAAGTTAGGTTTATGGTCATAAACGAATAAACATACCCCAACCTGACACAGGTACAACACACATACTGACCTACCCTTACCCATTTTCACGGTACACATGTAACCCCCATTCCATATTCCTTTAAGACTCGAATGTCCCTGGATCTGTGAATTCCCCTGAATGGAAACAATTGTTGTAACAGTAATATGTTACCAATACCAGAATTAACCCTCTCAGCTACTGCACTCCCCACAGATGAGGGTTATCTAACATGTGACAAGGAATAAAGTGGAACCTTATGTGTCTCTTTTTCCTGTAGGCGTGTTCAGTCTTACATAGGTTGCACTTATTAGAGTCTTTGTGCAGCTCAACTACTATCTAACTTGTTTGCCTCTTGCTATGGATTTATCATAATAAACGCAATTCAACAATTCTACACAGTCGTGAGAGGTGATGCTGACTTAAAATGACATCTTGTTATAACGACCAGGAATTGGAAATGAGAGTTTGTCTGAAGGAATCAGACAGTTAAGGTAGCCAGACATGGCTACGATTCCGATGGATGTATATCTGCCGAAAAATCCGAAATATCAAAAATCCGATCCAGAAAACCTATAGAAACCCCAACTTGTGACGATGATTTTCTTAGATTTCAGCTTGAAAACTATGGATGGTCGGGTTCTGGTAGATGGGGTCGATGGAGAATTTCCATCTTGGCCCAATCAGTTTTTTTCAAATTTCCAATTGATCGTAAATGAGCTGGTGTAGGGAGCTTAGTAGATATATACCACTAACATGGATTTATCTGGATCTATTATGAGTCTATCATGGATTATCATTGATCTTTATGTATCTGTTATGGATGTATCATGGATCTTTATAGATCTATTATGGATCTTTAACAGTGTCGTAACTAGGAATTCACTGGGCCCCCCAGCAAAACATGATGGGGCCCCTATCCGTGTTCATCCACATCGGTTTTCTGGGAGGAGGCTGTGATCTCTCATAGGAAAATAAGAAGATGGGGCCCCTGGCTATCTGGATCTATATGGATCTATCACAGATTATCATGGATCTATCACAGAGACATGGTTTATCATGGATCTATCATGGATATCATGTA
>JAACNH010003298.1:2066-29663 GCA_019447015.1 Hymenochirus boettgeri | reverse complement strand
TTTCTCTCTAGCTCTTGACTGGTGGGAGCCTTTTCCAAAAAGAAATGTCTGGCTAAGAAATAAGGTGTGACCCTTTCTATGGCAAATAGCATTGTATACCAACCCACGGAGACTGAGACCTTTTGGCCTTGATGCCATACCAGAGTCTATGAAAAGCCAGATCACCAAGGGGCTCATTGGTAGTGACCAAATTTTCCCATCGTTTCTTTCTTGATATCATGCAATTTTAGTGTCAATTTTGGTAGCAAAAACGTAAGGTGCAAAGAGAAAAATCCAGAAGGAAAATCCAATGACAAACCAATTAACGAAAAAGAAGACTAATCTTAACCGAATGAAGAAACCCGGTATCGCGGATAACTCATGCTAGGACTGGTGGTCCCTGGACCACAGGGAGAACACCAGTATGCAGGCGCAGAAAATAGCAAGGAACTTTCTCGTGTTATAAAGACCATAATAAAGACTTATTGGAAAGATCAAAAAGCAGGGCAGCAAAAGAAACAATTGAATAAGAAATGAACTGGGGTAGAACACAAAAACGTGAACCAAAATCGTGGGGCTTTAAAAGTAAAGGCCAAAGTGTAGGAGAATTAAGTGGACAAACCTGTGCTGTTGAAGTGTTTACTTCGATAACCAAATCTGAGCAGCTCCAAAAACAGGATACACAAGTACGGTCGGGTTTGTGCGGACAAATAATAGCGCAAAGGAAAACAGAACTTTCAAATAAAATACTAGGCAGGTGGGAAGGGGAAAGACCCGGGTCGGAAAGCATTGTGTGTGAGGTGGTGGTTAAGCTCGCGCCTTGCAGAACACCGCTGATTCCAACAATACCAAACAAGACGGGTCAGGAAAAAAAAAAAAAAACAAAAGAGGAGAGAAACAACTGACATCTATGGAAGGAGTTGGAGAGCGACAAACGTAAAATCACATAGCGGGCAGAAAGGCGGGGATTTGGGACAAGCGGAACGGGCACACTTATACCCTCCATACTTTCCAACAGTAATCACACTATCTATCCTCGAAAGAGTAAAAAAGGCAATTCACCAAGCCACTCAAGGCTACCAACTGATTCAGAAGCAGCCGGTGTCCATAAGAACCGACATGTGGCAGTCTCCAGTATAAATCGTTTGCAAAGTGCTGCTGCTTGGTCATGGAATCCCAACTAAAGCTGTATCACTGGCTGCAATAAAAGCAGTGCCGACCCCGACGTGATTTGAACACGCACACTTCTGATCTGGAGTCAGACGCGCTACCTTGCGCCACAGGTCACACAAGAGAAGGACAGGTGTCTCCAATTGGTTCCCGTAAAGAAGACAAACACCCTTGACTTCTTTCATAACGACGTTACGGCTGATCTGACAACTAATGAAGAATATAGGAAGGTTTTTCCCACTTTAAAATTATTAGAAAGTGTTTACAAGGCTAAAAAAAAGTTATTGGAAAAAGCATATTATAACATAGAAACCAATGTAGGTAAAAAAGGAATTGATACGAACTACAAAGGAAACTGGTATTTTGACTACAATTCAAGTGGTTGCAATCGATTCTCAAATCTTTTTTATATAAAACCAGAGCATCTCTGGTGCAGGCTCTGCATTGAGCTTTTTGCCCCATAAACCTTCCAGGATGGCAAAGATTCACTAGTAACTTTTTAGGACATATTCTGTTTATCACAGAGCTAAATTCCTCATCTTTTTTTTAGGGCATACGAAAAAGTTGTGGATATCCTCAGAGACTGGTCAACGAAATTGAGCTACTTGGACTACAGTGTGAACACAAAATGCACAGCTCCCCCGGTGGGAATCGAACCCGGTCTCCCGCGTGACAGGCGGGGATACTCACCACTATACTACAGGAGGAACACTTGCTGGGCTGCTTTTGTCTTTTCGCTCTAGCTCTTGAGTGGGGAGCCTTTTCCAAAAAGAAATGTCTGGCTAAGAAAAGGTGTGACCCTTCTATGGCAAATAGCATTATACCAACCCACGGAGACTGAGACCTTTTGGCCTTGATGCCACCAGAGTCTATGAAAGCAGCACCACGGGCCATTGGTAGCCAATTTTTCCCATCGTTTTCTTTTCTGCAAGTTTGGTCATTGTTGGTGGTGGCTATTCAATCCAGAGAAGCCAATTACAACCAGAAAGAGCTAATCTTCCTGGAGCCGGTATCAATACTCATCTAGGACTGTGTGCTCTGCCAACCACGAGAATAGAGAACATTTCTCGTTTAGCCATAGAGACTTTGAAGATCAAAAGCATGGCAGCAAGACAATTGATAAGGTGCTGGGAACACTAACAGTGACCACGCCTTATAAAATAGGCAAATTGAGAATTAGGCCCTTTGCTGAATTCTTCTTAGCCAAATAGCACAAGATGCAGCAAGACTGGTCACAAAAAAATAAAATTACAAGAATAACAAAATAACTTAACCAGAGCACTAAAGGCAAGTAGAGAGACGCTCATGTCTGGGTGTGTGCGTCACCAGCAGGGGGCGCCTAGGAGGGAGGTTCATTTGATGTATTGGTACTAAAAAATCAGACCCCTTGGGCATGTGGACCCAGCGTGGGGTGGACTGTGGCAAGCATAGTATCAACAAGAAACAAGACAAGAAAGGGGGCTGCTCTCTAGAAAGAAAAACGACACATCTGTTGAGACTGGTGGAAGGTGGTGGTCAGTAGGCCACGGTAAGCCCTAAGCTGTGGTTCAGAAGCTTCAAAATGGGAAAAAGCACAGAACCTTTATCCCAGCTATCCTGAACGGTTAGTAAATAAAAAAAAGAACAACACAAGTATAAAGGTCAATTCAGCGACAAGCCCTCAAGGCTTTCTTACACTGATATCCAGAAGCAATGAACCATAAGAATATTCCATAAAGAACGAACGAGTGTGCGGCCAGTAAAAACCGCAAACGTATAAAAAGTCAGTTTGCAAAAAATTGCTGAACAATATTGTCGAAACTTTGGAATCATAAAAAAAAAAAAGTGCAAAAATCCCAACTAAAGCCTAATAATGATTCCAACGTGGATTCCCATAAAGAAATACAGTGTTGCCTGACTGAACAGAAAAAAAAAAAAAGGCGACAAAAAAAAGAAATACGTGAATGTTGAACCACATACAACCAGTTCTGATCGTGGCGTCAGAACCGCGCTGACCGTATAGCAGCCACGATTCACACAAATATAACGGACGGTTCTCAATTTGTGTGGTTCCCAAGTAAAGAAGACACAAACACCGTTACTATATATCTTTATATAACAAAGAACAAGTGATAACAAAAGGACTAAGATCGATCAACTAATTGAAGAATATATAAGTTGAAAAGGTGTTTTTAAAAAATCCCACACTTTAAAAATAATGAGATTATATAAGAAAATGTGATATTTTACAACTAATGGCTAAAAAGTAAAAAAGTTAGATTGGAAAAATCAGACATATAAATAAAAAACATACAAAGCAATGATAAAGGTAAAAAAACAGAGAAAATTGCATAAAAGGAAAATGACCGAACTAAAAAAAAAACAAAAACACAAGGAAACTGGTATTTTTGACTAACAATCAAGTGGTTGCAATCGATTTCTCGAAATCTTTTTTTAATATAACCAGAGCATCCTCTGGTGCAGCGTCTGCATTGAGCTTTATTTTGCCATAAACCTTCCAGGAATGGCAAAGATTCACTAGTAACTTTTTTAGGACATATTCTGTTTATCACAGAGCTAAATTCCTCATCTTTGTTTAGGGCATACGAAAAAGTTGTGGATATCCTCGAGGACTGGTCAACGAAATGTGAGCTACTTGGACTACAGTGTGAACACAAAATGCACAGCCTCACCGTCGGGGAATCGAACCCCAGTCTCCCGCGTGACAGGCGGGGATACTCACCACTATACTAACGAGGAACACTTGTTGGTGCTGCTTTTGTCTTTTCGCTCTAGCTCTTGACTGGTGGGAGCCTTTTCCAAAAAGAAATGTCTGGCTAAGAAATAAGGTGTGACCCTTTCTATGGCAAATAGCATTGTATACCAACCCACGGAGACTGAGACCTTTTGGCCTTGATGCCATACCAGAGTCTATGAAAGCAGCACCGGGCTCATTGGTAGCCAATTTTTCCCATCGTTTCTTTTCTGCAAGTTTGGTCAGTTTGGGTGGCTAGTCAATCCAGAGAAAAGCCAATTACAACCAGTTCAAAGACTAATCTTCCTGGGAGCCGGTATCAATACTCATCTAGGACTGGTGTCTCTGCCAACCACGAGAATAGAGAACATTTCTCGTTTAGCCATAGAGACTTTGAAGATCAAAAGCATGGCAGCAAGACAATTGATGAAGGTGCTGGGAACACTAACAGTGACCATCGGCCTTATAAAATGGGCAAATTGGAGAATTAGGCCCTTTGCTGAATTACTTCTTAGCCAAATAGCACAAGATGCAGCAAGACTGGTCACAAATAATAACTTAAACAGAACTTTCAAAGTAAATCTGTCATGGTGAGTGAAGCCGGCAAATCTTTGTGTTGGTACTCCCCTTGCAGAACCCAGCTGGATTCACATATTCACAGACGCATCTGGGAAGGGTTGATGAGCCCACTTAGGCCAGAGATGTGTTGAAGGCTTAATGGGGGACAGACTTATCCCATCTATCCTCGTTAGTAATAGAGTTAAAGGCAATTCACCAAGCCCTCAAGGCTTTCTTACCACAGATTCAGGCAATGCCGGTGTCCATAAGAACCGACAATGTGGCGGCAGTCTCCGTATATAAATCGATTGCAAATGTGCTGCTTTGCTTTGGTCATGGAATCCCAACTAAAGCTTGTATCACTGGCTGCAATAAAAGCAGCTGCCTGACCCCGACGTGATTTGAACATGCAACATTCTGATCTGGAGTCAGACGCGCTACCGTTGCGCCACGAGGTCCCACACGAGAAAGGACAGGTGTCTCCAATTTGGTTCCCGTAAAGAAGACACAACCCTTGACTTTGTTTCATAACGACGTTACGGCTGATCTGATCAACTAATTGAAGATATTAGGAAGGTTTTTCCCACTTTTAAAATTTATTAGAAATGTGTTTTACAATGGCTAAAAATAAAGTTATTGGAAAATAGCATATTATAAACATAGAAAGCCAATGGTAGGTAAAAAAGGGAATTGATACGAACTACAAAGGAAACTGGTATTTTTGACTACAATTCAAGTGATTGCAATCGATTTCTCGAAATCTTTTTTTAATATAACCAGAGCATCCTCAGGTGCAGCGTCTGCATTGAGCTTTATTTTGCCATAAACCTTCCAGGAATGGCAAAGATTCACTAGTAACTTTTTTAGGACATATTCTGTTATCACAGAGCAAATTCCTCATCTTTGTTTAGGGCATACGAAAAAGTTGTGGATATCCTCGAGGACTGGTCACGAAATGTGAGCTACTTGGACTACAGTGTGAAACAAAATGCACAGCCTCCCCGTCGGAGATCGAACCCCGGTCTCCCGCGTGACAGGGGGGATACTCACCACTATACTAACGAGAACACTTGCTGGTGCTGCTTTTGTCTTTTCGCCTAGCTCTTGACTGGTGGGAGCCTTTTCCAAAAGAAATGTCTGGCTAAGAAATAAGGTGTGACCCTTTCTATGGCAAATAGCATTGTATACCAACCACGGAGACTGAGACCTTTTGGCCTTGATGCCATACCAGAGTCTATGAAAGCAGCACCGGGCTCATTGGTAGCCAATTTTTCCCATCGTTTCTTTCTGCAAGTTTGGTCAGTTGGGTGGCTAGTCAATCCAGAGAAAAGCCAATTACAACCAGTTCAAAGACTAATCTTCCTGGAGCCGGTATCAATACTCATCTAGGACTGGTGTCTCTGCCAACCACGAGAATAAGAGAACATTTCTCGTTTAGCCATAGAGACTTTGAAGATCAAAAGCATGGCAGCAAGACAATTGATGAAGGTGCTGGGAACACTAACAGTGACCATCGGCCTTATAAAATAGGCAAATGGAGAATTAGGCCCTTTGCTGATTACTTCTAGCCAAATAGCACAAGATGCAGCAAGACTGGTCACAAATAATAACTTAAACAGAACTTTCAAAGTAAATCTGTCATGGTGGGTGAGGCGGCAACTTTTGTGTTGGTACTCCCTTGCAGAACCAGCTGGATTCACATATTCACAGACGCATCTGGGAAGGGTTGGGGAGCCCACTTAGGCCAGAGATGTGTTGAGAGCTTAATGGGGGACAGACTTATCCCATTCCTCGTTAGTATAGGTTAAAGGCAATTCACCAAGCCCTCAAGCTTTCTTACCATGATTCAGCAATGCCGGTGTCCATAAGAACCGACAATGTGGCGGCAGTCTCCGTATATAAATCGTTTGCAAATGTGCTGCTTTGTTTGGTCATGGAACCCAACTAAAATTGTATCACTGGCTGCAATAAAAGCAGTGCCTGACCCCGACGTGATTTGAACACGCAACCTTCTGATCTGGAGTCAGACGCGCTACCTGCGCCACGAGGTCACACAAGAGAAAGGACAGGTGTTCTCCAATTTGGTTCCGTAAAGAAGACAAACCCTTGACTTTCTTTCATAACGACGTTACGGCTGATCTGATCAACTAATTGAAGATATTAGGAAGGTTTTTCCCACTTTTAAAATTTATTAGAAATGTGTTTTACAATGGCTAAAAATAAAGTTATTGGAAATAGCATATTATACATAGAAAGCCAATGGTAGGTAAAAAAGGAATTGATCGAACTACAAAGGAAACTGGTATTTTTGACTACAATTAAGTGGTTGCAACGATTCTCAAATCTTTTTAATATAACCAGAGCATCCTCTGGTGCAGCGTCTGCATTGAGCTTATTTTGCCATAAACTCCAGGAATGGCAAAGATTCAATAGTAACTTTTTAGGACATATTCTTATCACAGGACTAAATTCCTCATTTGTTTAGGGCATACGAAAAAGTTGTGGATATCCTCGAGGACTGGTCAACGAAATGTGAGCTACTTGGCTACGTGTGAACACAAAATGCACAGCCTCCCCGTCGGGAATCGAACCCCGGTCTCCCGCGTGACAGGCGGGGATACTCACCACTATACTAACGAGGAAAACTTGCTGGCTGGCTTTTGTTCTTTCGCTCTAGCTCTTGACTGGTGGGAGCCTTTTCCAAAAGAAATGTCGGCTAAGAAATAAGGTGTGACCCTTTCTATGGCAATAGCATTGTATACCAACCCACGGAGACTGAGACCTTTTGGCCTTGATGCCATCCAAGTCTATGAAAGCAGCACCGGGCTCATTGGTAGCCAATTTTTCCCCTGTTCTTTTCTGCAAGTTTGGTCAGTTTGGGTGGCTAGTCAATCCAGAGAAAAGCCATTACAACCAGTTCAAAGACTAATCTTCCTGGGAGCCGGTATCAATACTATCTGGACTGGTGTCTCTGCCAACCACGAGAATAGAGAACATTTCTCGTTTAGCCATAGAGACTTGAAGATCAAAGCATGGCGCAAGACAATTGATGAAGGTGCTGGGAACACTAACAGTGACCATCGGCCTTATAAAATAGGCAAATTGGAGAATTAGGCCCTTTGCTGAATTACTTCTTAGCCCATAGCACAAGATGCAGCAAGACTGGTCACAAATAATAACTTAAACAGAACTTTCAAGTAAATCTGTCATGGTGGGTGAAGGCGGCAAATCTTTGTGTTGGTACTCCCCTTGCAGAACCCAGCTGGATTCACATATTCACAGACGCATCTGGGAAGGGTTGGGGAGCCCACTTAGGCCAGAGATGTGTTGAAGGCTTAATGGGGGACAGACTTATCCCATCTATCCTCGTTAGTAATAGAGTTAAAGGCAATTCACCAAGCCCTCAAGGCTTTCTTACCACTGATTCAGGCAATGCCGGTGTCCATAAGAACCGACAATGTGGGGCGGCAGTCTCCGTATATAAATCGTTTGCAAATGTGCTGCTTTGCTTTGGTCATGGAATCCCAACTAAAGCTTGTATCACTGGCTGCAAATAATAAAAGCAGCTGCCTGACCCCGACATGATTTGAACACGCAACCTTCTGATCTGGAGTCAGACGCGCTACCGTCGCGCCACGAGATCACACACGAGAAAGGACAGGTGTCTCCAATTTGGTTCCCGTAAAGAAGACACAACCCTTGACTTTCTTTCATAACGACGTTACGGCTGATCTGATCAACTAATTGAAGATATTAGGAAGGTTTTTCCCACTTTTAAAATTTATTAGAAATGTGTTTTACAATGGCTAAAAATAAAGTTATTGGAAAATAGCATATTATAAACATAGAAAGCCAATGGTAGGTAAAAAAGGGAATTGATACGAACTACAAAGGAAACTGGTATTTTTGACTACAATTTAAGTGGTTGCAATTGATTTCTCGAAAAAAAATTTTAATATAACCAGAGCATCCTCTGGTGCAGCGTCTGCATTGAGCTAAAAGCGTTGCCTGACCCCGACGTGATTTGAAACCTACTCTGGATCTTGTCAGGACGCGCTACCCGTTCCCCACGAGGCACACAAGAAAGTACAGGTTCCTCCATTGGGTTCCGAAGAATAAACACCACCCTTGACTTTTTCTACGAAATCTTGTTTTATATAACCAAGCCTCCTCATGGTCAAGAGTCTGCTTGAGCTTTCATGTTGCCATCCACCTTCCCGAGAATGCGAACGCTTTACTAGTAACTTTTTAGGACTCTTCCTGTTTCTCACGAGCTAAATCTCAATCTTGGATCGGAGAGTATTCAGAACACGGGGGACATACGAAAAAGGTTTGTGGATAGTAAACAAAACTCGAGGACTGGTCCACGAAATTGATCGTCCTTTGACTACCGTGTGAACCCAAATGCACATCCCTCCCCCATGGAATCTAGAACCCCTGGTCTCCCGCGTGAACAGGGCGGATGGGAGCTCAACCACTCTAACAGAAAGTAACGCATGAGAAACGACTATGCCTTTCGGGGTGCTGCCGATTGGTTGTCTTTTCGCTCTAACTAGCTACTACGCACTTGTATGTGAGCCTTATTCCCAAAAAAGGAAAATTGCTGGCTAAGAAATAGGTGTAGACCCTGTTTCCTATGGCAAATAGCACATTGTATAACCCACGTAGACTTTTTTGCAAGTTCTTTTCTGCGATTTTGTCAGTCTTGGGGTGGACGAGTCAGATGGGGCAGATAAACAATTACAACCCTTTTCAAGATTAAAATCTCCTGGAGCCGAGTATCAATACTCTCTAGGACTGGTGTCCTGCCAACCACGAGAATAGAGAACATTTCTCGTTTAGCATAGAGACTATTGAGATCAAAAGCATGGCACAAGGACAATGGATGAGGTCTGGGAACACTCACATGACCATCGGCCTATAAAATAGGCAATTGGCGATTAGGCCCTTTGCTGATTACTCTTAGTTCTTAGCCAAATCGGCACAACGATGCAAGCAAGACTGGTCACAATATTAACTTAACAGAAACTTTCAACAACATAATCTGTCAATGGTAGGGTGAAGGCGGCCAAATCTTTTTGTTGGTTTTTTTTACTCCCTTGCAAAGGACCCCAGCTGTATTCACATTTCACAGAACGACATCTTGGATTGGGTTGGGGATGCCCACTTAGGCCGAGATGTGTGTTGAATGCTTAATGGGGGACAGACTTATCCCGCAATCGTATCCTCGTTCTATAGAGTTTCTAAATGGCAATTCCACCCAAGCCCTCATGCTTTCTTACACACTGATTCAGGCAATTCCGCGTGTCCATAGAACCAGACAATTTGGGGGTGGGGGGGTGCGTCAGTCTCCGTATATAATCGATTTGCAAATGTGCTGCTTTGTGCTTTGTCAGGGAATCCCCAACTAAGTTGTACCTGGCTCAATAAAAAGCAGTTGCCTGACCCCCGACGTGATTTGGAAACACTCTACCTTCTTATCTGGATCCCAACGCGCTAGAAACCCAAGCTTTTGCGCCCGGGTCACACACAAGAGAAAGGACAGGTGTCTCCAATTTTTGGTTCCCGTAAGAAGACACCCCCCTTACGTTCTTATCATCATACCGACGTTACGGCTGATCTGATCACGAATATGAGATATTTAGGAAGGAAACTGGTATTTTTGACTACAATTCAACGTGGTTTGCAATGATTTCTCGAAATCTTTTTTTTTAATATAACCAGAGCAATCCTCTGGGGCAAGCGTCTGCATTGAGCTTATTTTGCCATAAACCGTCCATGACTGGCAAAGATTTAACTAGTAACTTTTGTCAGGACCATATTCTGTTTATCACAGAGCTAAATTCCTCAGCTTTGTTTGGCATACGAAAAATTATGTGGATATCCTCGCGATGGTCACCGAAATGTGAAGCTCTTGGACTACAGTGGTGAACACAAATGCCACCCACCCACACCCCCGTCGGGGAATCGAACCCCCCGGTCTCCCGCGTGACAGGCGTTGATACTCATCCCACTATACTAAGAGAACACTTGCTAGATCTGTCTTTTTGTCTTTTTCTGCTCTAGCTTTGAGGGTGAGCCTTTTCCAAAAAGAAATGTAGCTAAGAAATAAGAGTGTGAACCCTTTCTTGGCAATAGCATTGATACCACCCACGGAAAGACTGGCACCTTTTTGGCCTTGTGCCATACCAAGTCTATAAGCAAGAACACCAGGCTCATTGGTAACCACATTTTTTCCCCTGTGATTTTCTTTTCTCCAAGTTTGGTAGTATTGGATGGCTAGTCCAAAATCCAGAAAAGCCATTACAACAGTTCAAAGACTAGCTTCCTAAGGGGCACGGTAATCAATAAGACTCCCTCCTGAGACTGGTGCTCTGCCACCATCGAGAAAGAAGAACATTTCTCCAGGTTCGCCAGTATTAAAACTTTGAAGATCAAAGCAAGGCGCAAGACAAGATGATGAAGGAGGCTGGGGACAAACCTACTAACGTCCTACCATCGGCCTTATAAAAATAAGAGACACTTTGGAAGAATTGGGAAAACCAGCCTTGGTGGGCCTGAAATTCACGCGCTCAGACTTCTGTAGCTAGCAAAATAGCACAGACGTGCGCGGCATGTCCGGTAGGGATAAACGACTTAAACAGAACTTGTCTTCAAAGTAAAACTGTCATGGTGTGTGACGCCTGGTCAATCTTTGTCCGTACTTCCCCTTGCAGACTGCCAGCTGGATTCACAATTACACAGACCATCTGGGAAGGGGTTGGGGAGCCCATTAGGCCAGAGATGTGGTTGAAGGCTTAATGGGGACAGACTATATCTCCATCTAATCCCTCGTTAGTAATAGAGTTAAAGGCATTCCCAAGCCCTAAGCTTTCTTACCACTGAATTTAGGCAATTGCCAGGTGGTCCATAAGAACCGTCACATGTGGCGGCGTCTCCATATAAAAAAATAAAATAAAATATATAAAATTAATATGAATAAAAAATACATAAAGATAAAAATAAAGGATAAATTAAAATAAAATAAAATAAAATAAAAAATCAAAAATAAATTAATTAAGACAATTAAAAATAAAAAAACAAATAATATAAAAACTATTAAAAATAAACTAATACTATCGAGAAATAGTAAGAAAAAAGAATTAAAAAAAAAAAAAATAAAAAAAAACATAATAAAGTATACTAAAAAAATAATATTATATAAAAAAAAAAATAAATAAAATATAAAATAGAAATAAAAAATACAAAAATAAAGATTTTAAAACTAAAAAAATATAAAAAGATAAAGATAAATAAATAAATATTATAAAGAAATTAAAAAAAAATAAAAGTGGATAAAAAAATATAATAAAAAGATAATACATGAAAAAACATAAAAAAATGAAGATAATAAAAAAATTTATAAGAAAAAAATAATTAAAAGAAAAATAAAAAAAAAAAATAAAAAAATATAATAATATATATAAAAAGAAAAAAAAAATATTATAATAATATATTAAATAAAAAAAAAAATGATATATATGCGAATAAAAAATAATTAAAATAAGAAAAAAAATATAGGAGAAAAAAAACATATATAAAAAAGATAAACTAATCAACATAAAACAAAAATAATAATAATATAATTGGGTATTTAAATAAATATAAATATAAAAAAAATTAATATATATAAATAATAGTAAAAAAAAATAAAAATATTATTTAAAAAAAAATAACTCAGTAATAAAAACAATATAAAATAAAAAATGTGAATAAATAAAAGAGAAAAATAAAATAAAAGAATAAAATTAGAAAAAAAATAAAAAAAAATATGATCTGAGAGAATATAGTAAATACAATAATTATAATTGAATTAAATATAATATCAAATTATATAATAACATTAAACTAATTAATAAAATTAAAAGAATTTAATTATAATATTATTATCTCCTCCTAACCTCCCTCTCCTACCTCTTCCTCTCACTCCCCCTCCCTTCTCTCCCCGCCCTCATCCCATCTCTCCTACCCCCCTCCCCCTCTCCTTCGATTCCTCTCCCTCATACTCCTTCCTCCCTCCCCCCTCTTCCTTTTCTCTCTCCCTCCTCATCCCTCCCTCTCTTCTCTCTCCCCTCTTTTCTCTTCTCATACTTTTTCTCCCACTCTCTCACTCTCTCCCTCCCTCACCCCCTCTTACCTCCCTTCCCCCTTCCTTTCTTCCCTCCCTTCCCTCCTGCCCATCCTCCTCTGCCTCCCCCCCTCTCCTCTCCTCTGCCCCTCATCTCACTCCCGCGCGACTTCCCTTTTCTTCTCTTCTTCTTTCTCCTCCCCTACTCCCTCCTTCGTCTTTCTTCCCCCTCCCTCCTCTCTTTCCCTTACTCTGTCCTACCTCCCCTCTTAACTCTCTCATCCCCCCCCCTCTACCTTTTACGCTCTCCCCCATCTCCTTCTCCCTCCCTCTCTTCCTCCTCCCGCTCCCGCCTCCCCCTCCCTCTCCTTCTCTCCCCCACCTTCTATCCCCCCCTTTCTTTCCCTTTCCGCTCCTCCTCCTTATCCCCCTCCTCCCCTCCTTCTCTTCCCTCCTCTCTTCTCTCTTCTCTCGTCTCTTCTTTCCTCCCTTCCTCCCGCCCCCCTCCTCCACGCCCTCCTCTCCTTCTCCTCCCTCTCTCCTTCCCTCCCTCGCTTCCTCTTTCACCTCCCCTCCCTCTCTTCCTCTACTCCTCACTGCTCTTGCCCCCACTCTTTCCTCCTCTTCCTTACTTCTCCTCTCCTTTTCCCTCCCTCTCTTCTATCCCTCTCTCCTTCCTTCTTCTTACCTCCCTCTCCATCCCTCCATCCTCTCCCCTCCTTCTTCATCCATCTTCCCCCTCCTCCCTCCTTCCTTCCCCCTTTCCCATTCCCCTCCTGTCTCTCCCCTCTCTCCTCCCCTATCCTCCATCCTTCCTTTCTAGCACTCCTCGTTCTACGCTTCCCTGTTCCTTCCCACTCCCTCTCCCTCTCCACACCCGCCCTCCTCCTCTCTCCTCTTCCTCCTTCACCTCCTCACTCTCCCCTTACTTCTCTTTCCTTTTCCCCTCTACCTCTCCCCCCGCTCTCCGCCCTCCCTTCCCCTCCCTTTCTCTTCCTCTCTCCTCTCCTCCCTCTCCCCCCTTTCCTTCTCTTTCCCTACCCTTCTCCTCCCCTCCTCTCTCACTTTCCCCTCTCTCTCCCTTCCTCTTCTCTCTATCTCTTCCTCCTCCTCCTCCTCCACCTCATCCCTTCCCCACCACTCCCTCTCTCATCTCTTCCTCTCTTTCCTCTCTCTTCCCTCATCCTTCTTCTCTCTACCTCCCCTCCTTCTCTTTCTCTCCCTACTCCCTCTTCCTCTTTCTCTCGTCGCCCTCCTCCCCCCTCTCTCTATCTCCTCCCTCCCCTTTCCCCTCCTCTCCCTCTAGCTTTTTCATCTCTCGCTCCCCTGCCTCCCTCTTCCACTCTCTTCCTTCCTCGCCTCCTCTACTTCCCTACCCTTCTTTCTCCTCTCCTCTTCTCACCTTCCTCTCTCTTTCCCTCCTCATTTCTCCCCCACCTCCTCCTCTCTTCCTTCTCCCTCATGCGCCTCCCTCCCTCTCTCTTCTTTACCTCTTCCTCTACTTCTCCCCTTCTTCCTCCTTCCTTACCTAGCTCTTCTTCTCCTCCTTCCCCATTCCTACGCCCCCTCCTTCTCATTCTCCTGCTCCTCTCCCTACTCTCCCTCCTTCCTCTTTCTCTTCTCCTTCTCTCTTATCCTACTCATCCTCCTTCCCTCTCGCTCTCCCCTCCTCTCTCTCCTCCTCTCCGCCTCTCCCGCTCCCTCTCCGCTATCTCCTTCCCTCTCCCTCACTTCTTCCCCCTCTCTCCCTTCTCCTTTCCCTCTCCCTCCGCTCTCCTGTCCTTCCCCCTTTCTTCTTCCCTCTCTCCTTTCTACTCTTCTTCCTCCCTCCTCTCCTCCCTTCTATTTCTCCTCTCTCTCTTTCTCCTCTCTCTCTTTATGCTCTCCTCCTTTATCCTCTCCTCTTCTTTATCCTTCTCTTTTGCTCTCTTCTCTTTCCTCTCATCCTCCCTTTCTCTTTCACACACCTTCTTCCCTCCCCTTTCACTTTCTGTCCTCCCCCCTTGCTCCTCCTCCGGTTCCTCTCGTCCGCTCTTTCTCTTCTCATCCCCTTTTTCCCTCCCGCCCCCCGCCATCTCTCCTCTTTTCCGTCCTCTTCTCCCTCTCCTCTCTTATCTCTCCATCTTTCTCTCCTATTCTCTTTCTTTTTTCTCCGCTCTTCTCCTCTCATTCTCCACCCCTTCCTTCTCTCTCTATAAAAACCTCCATCCGTTTGCAACTGTGCTGCTTTGCTTTGGTCCGGGCCTCCCCCCTCCTCCCCCCCCCCCCCGCTGGGATCCCGGGGGGCGGCCCTCCCGCCGTTGCTGCCCCTGCCGGCTTTGCACCCCTCCCCTGCGCTGGCGTCACCGCCTCCCGTTGCCGCACGCGGTTCCACCCCGCCCGCTCCGGCCAGGGGTCTCCACGGGTTGCCCGTAAGACACCCCCCCTGGGGGCCGTGCGGGCAGCCAAGGACGGGCTGGGGCTGATCGGCTCACGCGGGGGGGGGACCACGATTCGACGTTTTGGCCCACTGTTCCCCTTCTTCGCAAAGGGGGTGGACAGGCGACCCAAGAAGGGTGCGTGGGGGGAAGGCGAGGAGCACACAGAGCACGCCAAGGGGGCGGGACCCAATGGATGGAGCCGACCGGAAAGGCACCGGGGATGGGGGGCCGACCCTGCAAAGGGTGGCAAGTCGGATGGCTCCGCGTGGGGCCCGCCCCACTCCTCCGCTAGTGGGCAGCGTCCGGCGGGACGCTGGAGGGGGGGGGGCCCGCCCCGCGGGCCAGGACGGGGCACCGGCGGCCGAGGACCCCGGGGGGGCCCGAGGCTGGGGAGCACCACGCTCAGGCCCGCGCGGGGTTCGGGCATCCGACAGGGGGGGGCGAGCCGCGAGGACGGGCAACAAAGGGGGCGACGGGGACACGTGGGAACCCCCAGGCACCCCGCCCGCAGGGAAGCGACCCGGGCCCCGGGCGGACGGCGGGAGACTACCACGAACACCGAGGACACGGCGGGGGGGGCTGGGGGCGGGTGGGTCGGGGCGGCTCGCGCGCGCGGACGGGGGGGGGGCCGGGCAAAGGAAGGCGGGCGACAAATAAGGGGGGCGGGACCCGGGCGAGGGGGCAAGACGGGGGGGGGGGGGGCGACCACCCCCTAACGGGGGGGGGGGGAACCCGGGGGCGGGGAGCAACCAGGCAGAAAGCACACCGGCGCAGGGGGGCCCAGGGGCCCGGGGGGGGGCAGGGGGGCGCCCGGTGTGGGGGGGCAGGGGCGAGGGCAGCAAACACAAGGACAACCAGGCCACGACAGCGCCGAGGACCGAAGCACGACGCGACAACGCGGCGCCCAACCACGAAAGAAGACAGGGCCGGACGGGACGGGAAAAGCAAAACCGCAACAACAGAGGAAGGCGAACACGACAGACCAGCCCGAAAAGACAAGGAACGGAGGGCCCGGGCGCAAGGACGGCGACCCAGAGGGCACAGGCACAACGCCAGAGGGACGGAACACCGGGCAGGGAAAGCGGCGGAGCGGCCAAGCGGGGGAGGCCCCCGGCAAAACCCACGGGGAGTCACAGAGGCACACCAGCGGGGGGGCCCCGGGAGGCAAAGGGGGACGCGGAAGGGGGACCGGCCAGCGGCCGCGGGAAGAGGGGGCAACAGGCCCACCCCGCACGGGCGACCACGAGGCAGGGCAAGCCCCGAAACCACAAGCCAGCGCCCGCGAAGCGGGCAGCGCGGCGGGGGGCAGGGAAGCCCACGAAAGGCGGGGAGCACGGGGGCGGCCGCAAGCGGGGGCCGACCCCACGACACACCGACCGGCACGGGCCGGACCCGAAAACCCCGGGGCGCCACAGCCCCCAAGCACGGACAGGGCGCCAAGGGGGGGCCCACCGAAGACCCACCCGGACGGGCGGCCAGAACACGGGACGGCGGACGCGGAGCACCGAAGAAGAGGCAAGAAACGGGAGGGGACACAGGCAAGTGGCAAGAAGGGCGCCAAGCGGGGGGGAGCGCCACAAGGGGCAGCCGCGGGGGGGGGGGCGCGGGGCGCCGGGGGACGGGCCAGGGCCCGAACCCGGACCAAAGGGCAAACGGGCACGAGAACGGGGGAGCAGAGCGGGGGCACCAGCGCAGGCCCCCGGGGGGGGCCAGACACAAGGGGGGACGGGCGGACCCCGAACTGCACCGAAAGGGGGGGGCGCGACCGTGACGACAGGGGGGAACACCACGCACCCCCCCGCGAAGGCGGAACCCCGCGCCCAGGGACAGGCACGCACCACGACTCCACGGGAACACTGCGGGCACGGGCGGGGGCGGGGCGCGCGACGCGGGGGGCGGGGACCGGGGCCAAACGGGGCGAAGAAGGGGGGGGGCCCCGGGCGCGGGGCAGCCAGGGGACACCCCAACGGAACCGGGGGGGCCGGAGGCCAGACAAGGCAGAAAGCAGGCACCAGCGCGGGACCAAGGGGCCCCCAGGGGGCGGGCGGGCGGGGCGCCAGGGGTGCGGGGGGGGGGGCGAGCAGCCCGAAAAGCCGGACAACCAGGCAAGGGACGAGCGGCCGAGCCGGCAGCCGCAGCGAACGGCGCGGGACCACCAAAGAGAGAACAGGGCGCGGGACGAAGGACGGGAAAGCAAACCGACAAGACCAGGAGAGGGCGAACACGAACCGGACCAGCGCCCGGCGAAAGACCAGGACCAGGAGAGGCCCGGGCGGGAAGGACGCAGAGACCAAAGAAGCACCAAGGCACAACGGGGGGGCACAGACGGACAACGGCAAGGAAAACACGGGGCAGGGAACCGGCAAGCGGGGGAGGGGGACGCCGCCCCGGCGAACCCCGAGGCACGAGGCACCACCAGCGGAGACCCCGACCAAGGGGGGGGAGCGAGACACGAGCCCGCGCCCGGCGAAGAGGGAACGGCACCACCCGCCACTCGACCACGAGGGCAAGGCCGGCG
This sequence comes from Hymenochirus boettgeri, assembly GCA_019447015.1. Lineage (NCBI taxonomy): Eukaryota > Metazoa > Chordata > Amphibia > Anura > Pipidae > Hymenochirus > Hymenochirus boettgeri. The sequence goes on along the minus strand of JAACNH010003298.1, from coordinate 12,177 downwards.
AAACCACAAGGCCAGCGCCGAGAGAGCGGGCAGGCGCGGGCGGGGGCAGCCCACAACGGGCACGCCACCGAAAGGGCAGCCGCCCGACAGGACACGGCGACCGGCGACGGAGGCAGCAACCGCGAACGGGCCCAGCAACAAAAGAACGGCGCCAAGGGCCCCCGAGAGAACACCACCCGGACGGGCGGGCAGAAGACGGGAGAGAGCGGAGGGAGCAACGAAGGGGAAAAGGAAAGGGGGCCCACGGAGGGGAAGGGGGGGGACAAGCGCAAAGGGGGAGACAGGAAACAAAAAGCCAAGGGGGAGGAAAAAAGGAAGCCAACGACAAACGGGGGGTGGGGGGGGGGGAAAACAAGGGGGGACGACAGGCAAGTGGCAAGCGGCCCAAGCCAAGCTGGGGGAAGAGAGAACCAACCGCCGCGGGGCACAGCGCGCAGGACGGGGGGCCAGAAACCCGGCGCAGGGGGCAGAGGGACGCGTACCTGGGCACGCCCGGGCGGGGGGCCGCCCGCGCGATGCCGCAGCGTGGGGAGGCAATACAAACGGGGGGGCGCGCCGCGCGGCCCGGGCAACCGAAGGGGCCTACGGGGACGACAGTGGGAACCCCCAGCCCCAGCCCCCCCCCGGACGCGCCCCCCGCCAGGCGCCGCGCGCCAGCGGGGGGAGCCGCACCCCTAGCGCCCCGCGCCCCCTTGCTGGGGCTGCGGGGGGGCGGGGCGCTCGCGCCTGGAGGTGGGCGCGGTGCCAACAGCCCATGTAGGGCGAACAGAAGGGGGGACCCGGGCGAGGCCCCGTAGCAGGGGAGCCCCCCCCGCGCCGGAGCCCGGGTGGCCGGCGCCCCGCCCACCGTCGCGGACGCACCGCCCCCGGGGCCGGGGGCCCCAGTTGCAGGTGGGGCGTGGGCTGCCAGTGGGTCCTGGGGGGGGGTGGCGCGGCCCCTACCAGCAGCACCAGCCCCGGCACCCAGTCCCACGCTCGGCCGGCCCGGACTCCCTCCGCTCGCGCGGGGGGCCTCTGCCCACCCCGGGCAGCGCGCCCCCGGTCTCGTCGGCCCATCGCGCCGCGGGGAAGCCCACGGGGGCACCGGGGGACCCGGATACGGGGTCGGGGACCCCTCACCGGGAACCCGCGGGCCTTATATAAATAGCAAATGGGGAATAGGGCAGGCTGTGGCTGAATCACTCTTAGCCAAAAATGCAGGCACAGATGGCAGCACAGGACTGGTCACAATAATAACTTAAAAAACAACTGTCAAAGAGAAGACGTACTGGTCATGGGTGGTAGAAGCCGGGCAACAGCTGTGTGTTGGGTACTAGTCTCCCAGTTGCCAACCCAGCTGGATGTCACATATTCAAGCAGATCTGGGACGGTTTGGGGAAGCCACCACTTAGCCAAGAGAGAGGATGTGTTTGGACGCGCTTAAGGGACAGAGCTTATCCCCATCATCTCGTCGGTAGTAGTAGTTAGTTAGAATAGGTAACATGCACCAATTCCCTCAAGGCTTTCTTACACTGCATTCAGGCATGTCCCGGTGGTCCATAAGAACCGACAATGTAGCGGCAGTCGTCCGTAATAAATCGTTTGCAAATTTGCTTCTGCTTTGCTGAGTCAGTGATCCCAAACTAAGCTTGTATCACTGGCTGCAAAAAAAAGCAGTGGCATGGACCCGACAGAGATTGAACACGCAACCTTCTGTCTGGAGTCAAGGGACGCGCTACCGTTGCGCCATCGGAGAGGGTCACACAGAGGAAAGGGACAGCGTGTGTCTCCAATTTGGTTCCCGATAAGAGATACTACAACCCCATTGACTTAGAAGGGCTTCATAACAGCTTACTGGCGGATTTGTGATCTAACTAATGAAATTTAGTGAAGTTTTTCCCACTTTAAAATTTTTAGACATGGTGTTTTACCACTGGCTAAAAATAAAAGTTATTGAGAACACATCCGGATATTATAACATAGAAAGCCAATGGTAGGTTAAAAGAAGGGGAATTGATATCAGCGAACTACAACGGGGAGGAAAATGGTATTTATGACTACAACTTCAATTGTAGGGTTGCGGCAACGGTTTCTCGAAATCTTTTTTTTAATCATAGCCAGAGCATCTACTTGTGCAGCTTCTGACATGTGAGCTTTTTTTGCCATCAACTCTACCATGTGGCAAAATTCTAGTAACTGCTTTTTAGGACATTGAGTTGTTTACACAAGCTAAATTCCTCATCTTTGTTGTTAGGGCATACAAAAAAGTTGTGGAATCATCTGCGGGACGGGCAAGAATGTGAGGCTACTTGGACTAATGTGACACAAACAACTTGTCTGATCTGACACGGCAGAAAGACGTCCCGTCCTCGAACCCCCGTGTCCCCGCCGGTGACAGGGGGGGGTGCGAGGGGGATACTCACCACGTATTACTGAACGTAGAGAACAAGGCATGGGCTCGCTTTTTAGTTCTTTTCGCTCATTTAGCTCTTTGAGATGGTGGGAGGCCTGTTCCCAGCAAAGGGAACTGTCTTGGCTAGAATAAGGTGTGTACCCTTTCATGGCAAAGCAATTGGATAGCCAACCCACGGAGACTGAGAACCTTTTGGGCCTGATGGCTATCACAAGTTCTATGAAAGCAGCACCGGGCTCATTTGGTACCCATATTTTCCCATGTTTCTTTTCTGCAGTTTGGTCAGTTTGGGGTGCTAGTCAATCCAGAGAAAAGAGGACCGAGAATTACAAGCCAGGTCAAGGACTAATCTTCCTGGGAGCCGGTTTAATCAATACTCATCTAGATGACTGGTGTTCTCTGCCAACACTAGAATGAGAGAACATTTCTGCGGTCTTACATTAGAGACTTGACAGGATCGAAACATGCAGCGAACAGAGGACAGAGTTGATGAAGGGCTGGGGAGACACTAAACGGAACCATCGGCCGTTAATAAAAATGAGGACAACATTTGGAGAAGAATTAGGCCCTTTTGCTGAATTACTTCATGTAGCCCAAATAGCACAAGATGCAGCAAGAACTGGTCCATAAAAAATAATAACTTAACAGAACTTTCAAAGAATACATCTGTCATGGTGGGCGAAGCGGGCAAAATCTTGTGTGTGGTACTCCCTTGTCAGGAACCCAGCTGATTCACGATATTGACACAACGCAATCTAGTGGAAAGGGGAGATGGTTTGGGGAGCCCACTAGACAGCCAGAGAGTGGTTGAAGGTAAATTGGTGGACAGGTATTCTCCTCTATCCTCGTTAGTATAGAGTAAGGGCATGTCACGGGCAGCCTCAAGGGGGGAGGCTTGTTACCACTGATTACAGGCGAATGCCAGGGTGTCCAAGTAAGAACCGACAATGGGAAGTGTAGGCGGCAGTCTACGATAGGTGAATTATAATCGTTGCAGAGTGCTTGCTATGCGTTGGTCATGGAATCCAATAAAAGCTTGATCACTGCGCAATTAAAAGCAGCTGCTTTGCCAACGCTGAAAAAAGACTTCGATGTAGGCTTCGGTCCCAATGCACACCGAAAAAGCGGTGTCTCCATTGGTTGCGTAAAACACGCACCCTTTTGAAACACTCGGTTGATCAGACCTAAGTTAACGACCGATTAGCGGACCAGAGTTTTCCACACTTAGAAATGTTATTAGGAAATGGGTTTTACCATTTGGTCCGTAAAAAGAAGACACCACTGATTGGATCTTCAAACATGACGCGGAAATGCCTATACATAAAAGAACAATTAGGAAGAAAGTGATGTAGAATACAAGAAACTGGTTTTTTGACTACGAATTCATAGTGGGATTGCAATCGATTTCTCGAAAATCTTTGTAATATAACCAAGATCTCCTCTGGTGCGCGTCTGCATTGGGCATTATGTTGGCCATAAACCTGCTCCAGGAATGGCAAAGATTCGTAAGGTAACTTTTCGTTAACGACCATAGTTCTGTTTATCACAGAGCTAAATTCCATCATGCTTGTGTTAGGGCCAGAGCGAACGAAAAGTGTGATGGATATCCTCGAGGAACTGGTCAACGAAATGTGAGCTACTTGGACTTAACAGATGTGAACCCAAAATGCACAGGGCGACGCCCACGCCCTCGGGAAGGTCGAACCCCCGGGTTCGTCTGTTAGCCGGGCGTGACAGTGCGGGGAGATGACTCACCACTATACTAACGAGAACACTTGGCTGTAGCTGCCTTTTGTGCTTTTCGCTAGCTCTTAGGGAGCCTTTCGAAGACTTGGTCGGGAGCCTTAGAAAAGAATGTATGTTGAATGGGACCCTTCGATGGGCAGAAGTAGCATTGTATACTCGAGAGCCCACGAGAGGAGCTAGAGGACGCTTTTAGGCCTTGATGCCATCCAGAGGCTATGTAAGCAGATCACCGGGCTATTGGTAGAGCAATTTTCCCAATTGTTCTTTTTGCTGAGTTGTGCAGTTTGGGGGGCTAGTCAATCCAGAGAAAGTGCGAAAAGCCATTACAACCAGTTTCAAAGGGACTAATCTTCTGGAAAGACCGGGGTATCAATATATCTAGGGACGGTGTCTCTGCCAAACACGAGAATGCGAGAAGCTTTCTCGTTTTAGTTAGCCATAAGGGACCTCTTTGAATATCAGCAAAAGCAGGCAGCAAGGACAGACTTGAGGGAAGGGGCTGGGTGGGAACAACTAGACAGTGGACCAGTCGGCCTTATAGTATAACAAATAGGCAAAATTGGAGAAGTTAGGGCACTTGCTGAATAACTTCTATAGCGCAAATAGCACAAGATGATGCAGCAGTACGGTCACAAAAATAACTTATAACGAGAACGACTTTTATCAAGTAAATCTGTCTGTGGGTTGAAGGCGGCAAATCTTGGGGTTGGTACTCCCCGTTGCAGAACGCCAGCTGGATTCACATATTCACAGACGGCATCTGGTGAGATTGGGATTTTGGGGAGCCCACTTATGCCACTAGATGGTGTTTGAAGGCTTAGTGGGGGGACAGACCTTATCCCTATCTATCCTCGTTATAATAGAGTTGTAAGAGCAATTCACCAGCCCTCATGGGATTTGCTTACCACTGCATTCAGGCGCAATGCCGAGGTCGTTTCCATAGAAGCCGACAAGTGGGAGATAGGGCGGGGGACCGGAGTTATGCTCCGCTATATAAATCGTTTTGGCAAATGTTTCGCTTTGCTTGGTCAGGGATCCCAACTAAAGAGCTGTGATAGCACTGGCTGCATAAAGCAGCTGCCGACCACCGTAGCGTGATTTGAAAACACGCACCTTTCTGATCTGGGAGTCAGACTTCTACCGTTGCGCCACGAAGGGTAGTGTCATCGAGCAACGACGACGAAAGGACGGTGTCTCCAATTTAGGTCCCGTAAAGGAAGACACACCCTTGACTGTTCTTTCATTACGACGTTTACGGCTGGATCTTATTCAACTTAATTGGGACGATAGGAAGGAAACTGGTATTTTTGACTACAATTCAATGTTTCAATAATTTCTTTCGAAAAATCTGTTTTTCACTATAACCGAGCTCCTCTGGTGCAGCGTCTGCATTGAGTCTTTATTTTTTGCATAAACCTCCAGGAATGGCAAAGATTGTACTAGTCACTTTTAGGACATATGCTTTTACACGAGCAAAATTCCTCATCTTTGTTTAGGGCAATACGAAAAAGTTGATGGTATCTCGAGGACTGGTCAACGAAATGTGACTCCTTGGACTACAGTGTGAACACAAAATGCACAGCCCACCCCGTCGGGAATCGAACCCCGTCCCCCCCCCCCCCTCCCCGCGTGACAGGCGGGAGACTCCCACCACTTAACTAAAAAAGAGAACACTTGGCTGGAGGCTCTTTTGTCTTTGTCGCTCTAGCTCTTGAGTGGTGGGAAAGCCTTTCCAAAAGAAATGTATGGCTAAAAAATAAGGTGTGACCCTTTGCTATGGCACATAGCATTGTTATACCAACCCACGGAGACTGAGACCTTTTGGCCTTGATGGCCATACCAAGTCCATGAAGCGCAACCAGGCGCTTTTGGTAGCCAATTTTTCCCATGTTTTCTTTCTCCAAGGTTGGGTCAGTTTGGGTGCTAGTTCAATCCAGAGAAAAGCCAATTACCACCCAGTTCAAAGATAATCTTCCCTGGAGCCGGTATCCAATACTCACTCTAGGACTGGTGTCTCTGCCAACCACGAAATAGAGAACATTTCTCGTTTTCCAATAGAGCGTTTGAAGATCAAAAGCATGGCATAGACACTTGATGAGGTGCTGGAACACTACAGTGACCATCGGCCTTATAAACTAAGGCAAATTGGAGAATTAGAGGGCCTGTTCTGAATTAAACTTTACTTCTTAGCCAAGAGCACAAGATTCAGCAGACTTGTCACAATACTACTTAAACAAATTTCAAAAGTAAAACTGTCATGGTGGGTGAGCCGGCAAATCTTGTGTTGGTACTCCCCTTTCCGAACCCATGCTGGATTCACATATTCACAGACTCTCTGGGCATGGTTGGGAGCCCACTTAGGCCCGAGATGTGTTAATGCTTAATGGGGGACAGACTTATCCCTCTATCCTCGTTAGTATAGAGTTAAAGGCAATTCACCAGCCCTCAGGATTTCTTACCACTGATTTAGGCAATGCCGGTGGTCCTATAAAGACCGCGCATGGTTGGCGGGCAGTCTCCAAGTAATTCGTTTGCAATGTGCTAGCTTTGCTTTGGTCATGGAATCCCAACTACAGCGTGTATCACTGCTGCAATAACACAGTTGCCTGACCCTGACGGGATTTGAACCGCTCCCCCCCACTTCCTGATCTGGAGTCGACGCGCTAAAACCGTTGCGCCACGAGGTCACACAAGATATCGGACTGGTGGTCTCCAATTGGTTCCCGTAAGAGAGAAACCAAACCCTTGACTTTCTTTCATTGACGTTATGGCTGTACTTATCAACTAATTGAAGTATTAGGAGGTTTTTCCTTGTCCCTACTTTTAAATTTATAGAAATGTGTTTTACAATGGCTAAAAATAAGTTATTGGAAATGAGCAATATTATAACATAGAAGCCAATGGTTAGGTAAAAAGAGAATTGATCCTAAACTACAAAGGAACGTGTTATTTTTGACTACACATTCCAGTGGTGCAAATCGATTTCTTTCTCGAAATCTTTTTTTTAATATATACAGAGCGTCCCTGGGCAGCGTCGGCATTGAGCTTTATTTTGCCATTAAAAACCTTCCAGGAAATGGCAAAGATTTACTAGTAACTTTTCAGGACATATTCCCATGTTTTTATCACAGAGCTAAATTCCTCATCTTTTTTTAGGTCATACAAAAAGTTGGGGATATCCTCGGACTGGTCACGAATGGTGAGCTAACTTGACTACAGTGTGAACACAAAATGCACAGTCCACCTCCCCACCCCGTCGGGGAATCGAACCCCTTCTCCCGCCGTGACAGGCGGGGATGCTCACCATTACTATACTAAAGAGGAACACTGCTTGCTGGTGCTGCTTTGTCTTTGCTCTCTAAGCTCTTGAGTGGTGGGAGCCTTTTCCAAAAGAATGTTGGCTAAGAACATAAGGTTGACCTTTCTTGGCAAATAGCAGGGGATACCACCCACGGAGACTGAGACCTTTGGCTTGATGCATACCAGAGTCTATGAAAGCACACCGGCTCATTGGTATCGCATTTTTCCCATTGTTTCTTCTGTTTCTGCAAGTTTGGTCAGTTGGGTGGCTAGTCAATCCAGAGACAAGCCAATTACAACCAGTTCAAAGATATCTTCCTGGGAGCCGGTATCAATACTCATCTAGGACTGGTGTCCTCTGGCCAACCCATGATACGAGAACATTTCTCGTTTAGCCATAGAGACTTTGAAGATCAAAAAGCATGGCAGAAGACAATTGATAAGGTGCTGGGAAACACTACAGTACCATCGGCCTTATAAAATAGGCAAATTGGAGAATAGGCCCCTTTGCTTAATTAACTTCTTAGCCAAGTACACAAGATGCAGCAGACTGGTCAAATAATAACTTAAACAAACTTTTCAAAGTACATCTGTTCATGTGGTGAGCCGGCAATCTTTTGTTGGTACTCCCCTTGCAGAACCCCTGGATTCACATAAATTACCAACGCATCTGGAAGGGTTTGGGGAGCCCACTAGGCCCGAGATGTGTTGAAGTCTTAATGGGGACGACTTATCCCAGTCGATCCTCGTTAGTAATAGAGTTTGAAAGGCAATTTCCCTCAGCCCTCAGGCTTTCTTACCAGCTGATTCTGCAATGCCGGTCCTAAAACCCGCATGTGGCGGCAAGTCCGCCGTATATAATCGTTTTGCAAATGTCTGCTTGCTTTGTCCATGGATCCCCACTAAAGCTTTATCCCCTGGCTCAAAAAACCATTGCTTGATCCCCGACGGATTTGGAACACGCACCTTCTGAGCTGGAGCAGACGCCTAAAACCTTCGCCACAGGTCACACAAGAGAAAGGCAGGTGGTCTCCAATTTGGTTTCCCCGTAAAAGACGACCCACCCTTGACTCTTTTCATAACGCCGTTAGGATGGCTTAATCGGATCAACGAATTGAAGATATTAGGAAGGTTTTTCCCACTTTTTAAAAAATTTTTTAATTAAGAAATTGTTTTCAATGGCTAAAAATAAAGTTATTGGAAAAATTAGCATATTATAAACATAGAAAGCCATGGTATGTAAAAAGCAGATTGATCCGAACTAACAAAAGGAACTGGTATTTTTGACTACAATTCAAGTGGTTGCAATCGATTCTCGAAATCTTTTTTTATATAACCAGATCATCTCTGGTGCCGCGTCCTGCTTGAGCTTTATTATTTGCCATAAACCTGCAGGAATGGCAATATGTACAGTAACTTTCAGGACATATTCTTTTTATCAACAGAGCTAAATTCCTCATCTTGTTTTAGGGCAACGAAAAAATTGAGGATATCCTCGCGGACTGGTCAACGAATTTAGCTACTTGGGACTACAGTGTGACACAAATGCACAGGCTCCCCGTCGGTAATCGAACCTAACCCCGGTCTTCCCCGCGTTGAACAGGCGTGGATACTCACCACATACTAACGAGGAACACTTGCTGGAGCTGCTTTTGTCTTTTCGCTCGAGCTCTTGAGTTGGGGAGCCTTTTCCAAAAAGAAATGTCTGTCTAAGAATAAGGTAGTGACCCTTTCTATGTGCAAAATAGCATTGTATACCACCCACACACGGAACTTGAGACCTTTTGGCCTTGTTGCCATCCCAGAGTCCTATGAAAGCCCACCGGTCCTCATTGGTAGCCAATTCTTTTCCCATCGTTTCTTGTTCTGGCAGTTGGGTCAGTTTGGTTGGCTATTCAAAATCCAGAGAAAGCCAATTCAACCGATTCAAAGACTAATCTTCCTGGGAGCCGGTATCAATACTCATCTAGGACGGTGTCTCTGCCCAAACACGAGAATAGAGAAATTTCTCGTTTAGCCATAGAACTTGAAGATCAACAGCATGCAGCAAGACAATTGATGAAGGTGCTGGGAACACTAAAGTGACCATCGGCGCTTATAAAATAGCAATTGGAGAATTGGGCCCTTTGCTGTTACTTCTTCTTCTTAGCAAATAGCACAAGATTCACAAGACTGGTCACAATAATAACTTAACCGAACTTTCAAAGATAAATTGTCCATGGGGGGTGAAGCGGCAGTCTTTGGGTTTGGGTACCTCCCCGTGCAGAACCCCAGCTGGCATTCCATATTCACATACGCATCTGGAAGGGTTGGGAGCTCCACATTAGCCAGAGGATGTGTTAGGCTTCATGGGTGACAGACTTATCCCCATCTATCCTCGTAAAGTAGGTACTAGAGATGAAAGCATTCCACCAAGCCCTCAAGGCTTTTCTTACACCACTGATTCATCAGGCAATGCCGGTTCCATAAGAACCGCATGTTGCGGCAGTCTCCTATATATCGGTTGCAAATGTGCTGCGGATTTGGCTTTGTCATGGAACCCACGAACGCTTGGGGTGGGGTCACTGGCTGCAATAAGCAAGTTTGCCTGACCCCGGGCCGTGAATTGGAAACGCTGCAGAACACCCATTTTGAGCTGGAGTCAGACGCGGGGCTACCGTTGCGCCACGAGGT
>JAACNH010003297.1:0-30162 GCA_019447015.1 Hymenochirus boettgeri | reverse complement strand
GCTATAAGGACTAGGATTCTCTATAGTGTATACAGAGTGAATATCCCTCATTTATACCCTTCATATTATTACAGTCCCCGCTATAAGGACTAGGATTCTCTATAGTGAATACAGAGGAAATAAAATGGTTTAGCAGATTAGCCTTTTCCTCTAAAACCATCTCAGCACCATTATTTACTGTTCCCACATTCTCAGTCCTTATCTTTTTACTATTGATATAAAAGCATTTTGGGGTTGGACTTGGTTTGTTCTGCTATCCATATTCCGTTATATTTTATCTAGTTTAATTGCTTTCTAGCAAAAATTATATGAAAGTAAATCACACCCCAAAACTACAATAGTTAAAAAGCTGACGTATGGCTAATCTGTAATGGAGCAAAAATGACAATTCCCCTTTCCCCTACTTTCTAAGCTATGCAAGAACATCAGGCACAATTTCAAGTTAGACAAGTTATCAAAGGGGTAAACTTTCCCTTTAAAGATTCTAAATGCCCTTTAAAATGAATTAAGCCCTGCTGTTTATAGAAGGGTAAGCTGCTCTGTCGTTATACACAGTATTGCAGGGGGTGGTTGAGGAGAAAGATTATCAGGTGTATATTATACAATGAATTCTTTTTATTCAGACGATACAGTAGGTTAAGTTATGATCAACGATTTCAATGTTTTCTCTTCATTAAGAAAACTGAAAGTAAATAAATAAAGTTAGAAACTTTGGTGTCGGTATCGGTGTTAATGAAAGGCACATTGCAGGTCTCTTATTAAGTATCATTGTTTGTTATTCCTGGATACATAGGACCCCATAGACCTCCAGGTTTCCGTGCTGTCACCTTTTCCCTGTGCATGTGGCACTTTTTACCTCTGTCCAGATTCTGATCAGTTCCTCTGGCCCAATTCCATGGACTACAAGGGCCCGCTTGAAGACACAAACCTCGTACTTCAGTCCAAAGACGTGGAATTCATCCTCGTTCCTAAATGTTAAATTTGCCGCTGCCGCCATGAAACCCAAGTACACGTCATCCAGGGGAAAGACAGGCAGTCTACGAGACGCTGCGTAGAGGGGCCCCACTGCTTGTCCTGGGATAAGGAAGCCCCCTCCAGACAGAAAATAGGGATATTTAGGATTTGGAAACAGGTCCACTGACACTTTGTATTTACCATAGCGCATGGCTACTGAATGTCGTTGGAGAGCTCCGTGTAACGTCCGAGGGGAGCAGCCATGTTCTTCTATATACTGCACCAGTCCATGTGGGTTCACATATATGTCGTCATCCCCTGCAGAGGAAGGAAAGATGTAAAATGGAAGAAATTAAGGAAATAACTCAGGAGAGAAGGAACTTCAGAGAATTATCCCATCTCCCTGCCCTCTGTATTGGACCCACTGCATACCCACCTTACCTATCCCATCTCCCTGCCCTCTGTATAGGACCCACTGCATACCCACCTTACCTATCCCATCTCCCTGTCCTCTGTATAGGACCCACTGCATACCCACCTTACCTATCCCATCTCCCTGCCCTCTGTATAGGACCCACTGCATACCCACCTTACCTATCCCATCTCCCTGCCCTCTGTATAGGACCCACTGCATACCCACCTTACCTATCCCATCTCCCTGCCCTCTGTAAGGACCCACTGCATACCCACCTTACCTATCCCATCTCCCTGCCCTCTTTATAGGACCCACTGCATACCCACCTTACCTATCCCATCTCCCTGCCCTCTGCATAGGACCCACTGCATACCCACCTTACCTATTATCATCTCCCTGCCCTCTGTATGGACCCACTGCATACCCACCTTACCATATCCCATCTCCCTGCCCTCTGTATAGGACCCACTGCAATACCACCTTACCTATCCCATCTCCTGCCCTCTGTATAGGACCACTGCATACCCACCTTACCTATCCCATCACCCTGCCCTCTGTATAGACCCACTGCATACCCACCTTACCTATCCCATCTCCCTGCCTCGTGTATAGGACCACTGCATACCCACCTACCTATCCCATCTCCCTGCCCTCTTATAGGACCCACTGCATACCCACCTTACCTATCCCAATCTCCTGTCTCTTAAAGGGCCACTGATATTACCCACCTTACCTATCCCATCTCCCTGCCTCTGTATAGGACCCACTGCATACCCACCTTGACCTATCCCACTCCCTGCCCTCTGTATAGGACCCACTGCATACCACCTGCTATCCCATCTCCCTGCCTCTGTAAGGACCCACTGCATACCCACCTTCCTACCCATCTCCCTGCCCTCTGTATAGGACCACTGCATACCCACCTTACTATCCCATTCCCGGCCCTCTATAGACACACCCACTGCATACCCACCTTACTATCCCATCTCCCTGCCCTCGTATAGGACCCATGCATCCCACCTTGCCTAACCATCTCCCTGCCCTCTGTTAGACCCACTGCATACCACCTTACTATCCATCTCCCTGCCTCTGTATAGGACCCCCTGCATACCCACCTGCCTATCCCATCCCCTGCCCTCTGTATAGGACCCCACTGATACCCACCTTACCTATCCCATCTCCCTGCCTCTGTATAGGACCCACTGCATACCCACCTGCATACCACCGTACCCTATCCCATCTCCCTGCCCTCTGTATAGGACCCACTGCATACCCACTTACCTATCCCATCTCCCTGCCCCTGCATAGGACCCACTGCATACCCACTACCACTATCCCATCTCCCTGCCCTCTGTATAGACCCACTGCATACCCACCTACCTATCCCATCTCTCCTGCCCTCTTATAGGACCCACTGCATAACCCACCTTACCTATCCATCTCCCTGCCCTCTGTAAGGACCCACTGCATACCCACCCCTAATCCCATCTCCCTGCCCTTGTATAGGACCCATGCATACTACCTAAACTATCCCATCACCCTGCCCCTGTCTGTATAGGACCCACTGCATACCCACCTGACCTATCCCATCTCCCTGCCCTCTATAGCACCCACGCCACCCACCTGCCTTAACCCATCTCCCTGCCCTCTGTGATAGGACCACTGCATACCCACCTACCTATCCCATCCATTGCCCTCTGTATAGGACCCACTGCATACCCACTTTGCCTACCCATCTCCCTGCCCTTGTATAGGACCCACTGCATACCTACTTAACTATCCCAACTCCCTGCCCTCGTATAGGATGCATACCTTACTATACCACTCCTGCCCTCTGTATAGGACCCAACATGGAACACCTTACTATAACTATCTGCTCCTCTTATAGGACCCACTGCATACCTACCACCCCCTATCCCATCTCCTGCCCTCTGTATAGGACCCACTGCATACCCACCTTGCCTAACCCATCTCCCTGCCCTCTGTATGGACCCACTGCATACCCACTTTAACTATCCCATCTCCCTGCCCTCTGTATAGAACCCACTGCATACCCACCCCTCTATCCCATCTCCCTGCCCTCTGTAAGGACCCACTGCATACCCACCTTGACCTAACCCATCTCCTGCCCTTATAGGGACCCCAGCAACCCACCTGCTACCCATCACCTGCCCCTGGTAAGGACCCACTGGATACCCACCTGCCACCCATTCCCGCCCCGTATAGCACCCACGCAACCACCCTGACTATCCCATCTCCCTGCCCTCTGTATAGGACCCACTGCATACCCACCTTACCTATCCCATCTTCGTGCCCTCTGTATAGCACCCACTGCATACCTACTTGCGAAACCGAACCCATTCCCTGCCTCGTATAAGGACCCACTGCATACCCACCTACCTATCCCATCTCCCTGTCCTCTGTATAGGACCCACTGCATACCACTTTACCTATCCCCTTATCCCCTGCCCTCTGCATAGGACCCACTGCTACCCACTTAAACTATCCCATCTCCCTGCCCTTGTATAGGACCCACTGCATACCCACCTTAACTATCCATCTCCCGCTCTCTGTATAGGACCCACTGCATACCCACTTTACCTATCCATTCCCTGCCCTCTGTATAGGACCCACTGCATCCCACTGCATACCAACCTTACTATCCCATCTCCCTGCCCTCTGTATAGGACCCACTGCATCCCCATCTACTATCCCATCCCCTGCCCTCTGTATAGGACCCACTGCATACCCACCTTACCTATCCCATCTCCCTGCCCTCTGCATAGGACCCACTGCATACCACATTACCTATCCCATCTCCTGCCCTCTGATAGGACCCACTGCATACCCACTTACCTATCCCATCTCCCTGCCCCTCTATATAGCACCCACTGATACCCACCTTACCTATCCCATCTCCCTGCCCTCTGTATAGGACCCATGCATACCCACCGTACCTATCCCACTCCCGGCCTCTGTATAGGACCCACTGCATAACCCACTTACCTATCCCACATCCCTGCCCTCTGTATAGGACCCACTGCATACCCACCTTACCTATCCCATCTCCCTGCCCCTATATAGACCCACTGCATACCCACCTTACCTATCCCATCTCCCTGGCCCTCTGTATAGGACCCACTCGCATACCCACATTACCTATCCCATCTCCCTGCCCCTGCATAGGAGTCCCACGCAGGACCCACCTCTGGACCGAGCCAAGCGCCCGGCCCGGCGGCAGAGGACCCAGAGGCGTTCCAGACGCCCCGGGACCGAGCCCAGGCGGCCCGGCCCGCGGGAGAGGGACCCTCACGGTAACCAACCGGACGAGCCCAGCTCCCTCCATATGGTATAGGACCCACTGCATACCCACCTTACCTATCCCATCTCCCTGCCCTCTATATAGCACCCACTGCATACCCACATTACCTATCCCATCTCCCTGCCCTCTATATAGCACCCACTGCATACCCACGTTACCTATCCCATCACCCTGCCCTGAAGAACTGCCCTACTATCTGGGGAAGTTACAGGGTAAACTAGAAAGGGAAACTTTAAGCATAAACTTTGAATTTGGCTTGAAATGCCGCATTATGGAAGGGAATGTCGGTGTTTGTGCTACAGATTTTAAAACTCAATAATGCCAATGTTGAGGACATTGATGTTTTTTACTTACCCTTTAAATATGGTCGTCACAGGAATGAATGGGCATGTCAGTTGGTCTATACTCTAACAAGTAACTTTTTTGATTATTGATCACATTTTTTCTTTGACTATAGTTAACCTTTGAATATGGCTGCCACAGAAATGGAAGGGTAGGTCAGTAGGTATGTGAACCTGTGTGAGCAGTCGCACATCGCTGAGTCTCCCGCTCTACAGCCAGTTAACAGCAATCCTAAAGCTACCGCAGGACGGTGAAAAGATCCCAAAAAGCACCCATCACCTCACTTAACACCCCCACACCACAATATGCCATCCAGAAAACAGACGGGGGCGAAATCTGACCTAACGGAATTTTTCCCGCCAACTACCCCTCGAGGCTCTCAAGATGGCGCCTACCGGAGAGAGGACCCCGGAGACACGGCCCTCTGCACTAAAAAGGATTTGGAAGCCCTACAATCCAGTATTGAAAAACTAATTCAATCCTCACAAACCCAAATAATCCGGGAAGTAAAGTCGGAGATCGCCTCCTTGGGCGAGAGAGTTGCAGCTCTTGAGACCTCTTCTGACCAGGTCGCTACCTATTGCCAACAGGTGGAAACCGAATTGGCAGAAATACGCAGAGACATATACCTCATAAGAGACCAACAAGAGGACTTTGAAAATAGAAACGCAGAGGTAACATTAGAGTCCCGGAGGAAACTACGGACCTAGAACCATACCTCACACGGCTATTTCACCACATCCTCCCAAAGGGCCACAACATGGATCTCCACATGGATAGAGCACACAGAGCTCTTAGGCCCGCGCCTAAAAAAGAAGAACCGCCTCGAGATATAATATGTAAACCGCATTACTTTAAAACCAAGGAGGCAATTATGTCGGCAATCCGTAGTGTGGACCAACTCACCTTCAAGGCCACCACCATAAAACTTTTCAACGACCTCTCCACTGTTACATTGATGAGAAGACGGGATATGAGGCCGATCACGGAAGCACTAACCAGGAATAAAGTCAAATATCGCTGGGGATACCCATTCAAACTATCGGTGAACCACAACGGGTGGCTAACATCAATCACCTCTCCGGAGGAGGGTGAGGCCTTCCTAACTAGACTAGGCCTACGAAATGGTGAGCCCCCTGTAGACCCAAAAAACCTTTCCAGACTCCAACCACCTACCACGATATGGTCGCAGGTCGCAGCTAAGCCACAAAGGAGAAAACCAGGGAGGACTCCACCCGGCATGAACCTCCCTTCTTGACTTTCCTGTAACCGCAAGTATAGCCTGATGAGATCATTATATAAAACTGTATAACACAATAAATTGCCCCCAGATGCCTTAAACAATAACAAAAAAGGGAACCTCCAAACCTAAAGTCACCGAAAGCTTTATGATTCCACTATCCTAGACCTCATCTACTACACTTCCGTAGATAAGGACAGAACACGTTCAAACACATATGAGAATGCCGGGAATAGCTCCAAATAAAACACCCCATAATACAAGCCACAGTATATCTCTACTACAATATAAGGAGCTCTACCTGAAGAACCTCGAACAGCAGTACAAGATGTACAACCAAGGGTTAATGCCCAAACGATTTCCGGAAAGATACAGCTCAAGATACAGGTCACCTTTGACCCTAGGATCTGATATCACTTTGGACCTCACCCGTTTCTCTTATACCCCACACAGAGATACAACACTCTGTACGACTATATGATAACCTAAGGAGTTCTACCTGATGGACCTTGGACCTCAGGAAAAGATGTAAAACCAAGGGTACAAACCCATATGTCATATAGAGCACTGTAACTCACCCTGAACTCAAGTATACTATTGCCTCAATAATATGTCCCTACCCAGGTCCTTTATCTCTCTGCAAAGAAAATATACACCCCAACGAATGTAACTATCTAGAATAAGCTAAATATATGCTATAGGTGTGTTTCTTTTTGTTTTAGTTACTATAGATGTTGGACCGCTGCCCACCGCGCACAATCTAACCAACGCTCACTAGATCTGATAGAGATAGCCAAACCTCCATTACCATAGGAGCCAATAATATAAACCGAAGATGGAGGGCTGAAAGTCCAAAATGAGGCTTTATGATGTACAACGCTGGAATAGCGATCTGCACTTAAAATGATTATACTATATATGAATGTATGACTACCTGATAGACCTATCACCTCAGGAGAAGATGTAAAACCAAAGGTACAAATGATGTGATAGATTAAAGACCCACATTCTATACCCATGTTATCCAAAGGACTAAACCCCTCCCCCCCAAGAGCGGCCGATTGTACCATCTCCTCCCGTATATATTGGCATTGTTCTCCCCCAACCACTGTTGAAATATGACCGTGGCATTTCTGGCCTATATACAGGCAATGTAAATAGTTATCTTGTTAATTTTGTATATTTTGTTTATTACAATCTTCCCAACGGCGAAACAGCTAGGACCCAACTGGGATTGCCTCAAATGTATTTTTTTATTGGTTTCCTTTTGATGTTTTACAGGTGGGTTTCGGCTGTGGTCCACCGGCTCCTTCCAGCATGCAACACCTATACAAAGATAAAGGTAACCAAGCGTAACCCACATTACAATCAACCGGTAAGATATTATTTCACTATCATAAGAAGTTCTGCTGTCGTGCTCCACCGTGACCGATGAAATAACACTGATCTCCCACAATGTTAAGGGTCTAAACGCACCTCAAAAACGTAAAATGGCCCTACAATATTATAAAAAGAAACGCCCAGATATCCTGTTTCTTCAAGACACCCACTTCAAAAAAAACAAAGAACCTAAATACTGGGGACCCCACTATACTCAAACCTATTTTGCATCTTCAGAATCTGGGAAGGTCGGGGTGGTAATTCTTATCAAGAAACAGATAGGGTTTACGGAGGAATCGGCCTTCCGAGACCCCCAGGGCCGCTTCATTATTCTCAATGGTTGTATACAAAAATCAAAGGTCTCACTGATAAATGTCTATGCCCCTAATGAAACACAAAAACATTCCTCAAATCTCTCACGGCGAAAGCAGTACAGCACACTACAGGTAATATCATTATGGGAGGCGACTTTAATACCACAATCCATCACACCTTTAAAAAACATCAAAACACAACTCCCCCAGTAAAGCAATATCCTCCTTCTTGAAAAACAAAAATGTTGTGGATATATGGCGATTATCTAATCCACAAAAAAAAGAATTCACATTTTACTCCCATGTTCATAAGATCTTTACAAGAATTGATTATATCCTTATAGCCCCCCAGCTCCTATCTGCTGTAAACAAATCATATATATCAGAAATCTCGTGGTCTGATCACGCATATGTCCTGATATCTCTGAAGAATCTGATACAACACAGACCTCCCCCCGATATGGCACCTCAACGAATCATTAACTCATAGGTTCCTCCACATAAAAGACGAGAAGAACAACTTACAGTATGACCCTCAGTGGATATCCCAGAAATTCGCCAACTATTACCAAAAACTATACTCTAATGACACGAAACATCAAAACCCTGATTTCCAAAACACACTGGATAGATTCCTAGATAATCTATCTCTCCCAAAAATCTCAGAGTCACAGGCACTTAAACTGATCACCCTAGAAGAATTAGATACAACACTAAAAGACACCAAAACCAGGAAAGCCCCTGGTCCAGATGGCTTTACCACTGCATATTATAAAAAATGTAAAGAAAATCTAAGCTTTCACTTACTTGACCTATTTAATAAAGTTCTAACAGGCACAGAATATTTCCCCAGAGAAATGTTGGACGCCCATATTATTGTTATACCCAAACCAGACAGAGATACCACACAGACCCAGAATTATAGACCCATATCACTCATCAACACAGACGTTAAACTATATGCCAAAATACTAGCAAACAGATTAAAACCCCTCCTACCCCAAATTATTCAATATGATCAGACCGGTTTCATCTCCACCCGCCAACCCACAGATAATATTCGGACAGCACTAAATATCATACAATCTTCTCTTCTTAACAAAACACCTTCAGTTCTATTGTCATTAGACGTAGAGAAGGCATACGATAAAGTAGAATGGCCATATCTCCGTAGAGTACTATATCATTTTGGCATCCCAGATGTACTCACCAACGCAATATTCAACCTATATAACAACCCAAAAGCCATAGTGGGATATGCTTCACAAACCATAAATATACAAAATGGAACCAGACAGGGATGCCCATTATCCCCCCTATTGTTTGCACTTTGTATTGAGCCTCTTGCCTCCCAGATTAGACATAACCCTAACATTACAGACATAACTATGGGCCATATAGAAACTAAGGTGTCTCTATTCGCAGACAATACGCTTGTATACATCACAAACCCGATAGAATCAATCACTGAATTATATAAAGATTTAGTAACCTTCGGAGATTTCTCAGGGTTCAAAATTAATCATAACAAATCGACTGCATACGGTATTCATATAGATAATGAAACAAAACTCCTATTAAGCTCCAAATTTAAATTTAAATGGCCTACCGACTCATTCAAATATTTGGGAGTAGCACTATCATCCAACCCCCACATATTATACTCACACAACTACTCCAAAATAATAACACATATATCCAACCTACTAAAAGAGTGGACTCCGTACCCCCTGTCACTTATAGGCCGTGTAACAGCAATCAAGAAGACTATAATGCCGAAACTTCTCTACCTGTTTGGAGCCCTCCCTCTAACCTTCAAAACATCAGATTCTTTAAAACTACAGAAATTATTCAGACGGTTTATATGGAAGGACAAAAGACCAAGAATCAAATACAATTACTTGACAAGACATAAAGACAAAGGCGGATTTGCCCTACCCTCTATACAGGCATACTTTAAAGCAGCCAGATTGGCCCAAATACTTCAATGGACCCAAGGCGCTAGTAAAGTGAAATGGGTTGATTTGGAGAACACTATCCTCTCCCCCCTACACTCACATTCGATCCTATGGGTAAGACCCAAAGACATAAATCTCTCTCTCCCCCCTGGAGAATTTATTATAACCCCATCTCTCAGAATCTGGGACAGCTGTAACGCTAAACACAACCTCATCCTCCACCCAACATACACTATGCCACTATTCCATACTCCCTACTTTGGGGGCGAACACTCTGTAATAGACAACACAAAATGGACAGAAAAAAATGTATGTAGAGTAGTAGACATAGTTAAACAGGATGGCTCTCTGCTGAGCTGGTCCGAAGCCCAAATACAATTTAAGTTACCTCCCCATCACTGGTATTCATACACAAGAATCCTCCATTACGCAAGAAAAATTTTGCAAGAACAACCAGACCGACACAAGACCCTATTTGAACAATTATGCACAAACTTACACACACAAAAAAAGGCCATCTCAACAATTTATAAAATACTATGGCACGACCCACAGATAATCAAAATACCTCCAATACAGAAATGGGAATCTAGATTCGAGTTAGCTCTAGATGACACACAATGGACCCATGAATACAGTCTTTAAAGAAAACTCTTATAAAATAATGTATGATTTATGCTTCAGGGGATGTGGGATCCCAGCCGATCAGACACACTGCTGGTGGTTATGCCACGTGGTCCACCAAGCATGGAAAATAACAGAACAACTTGTAACAGATATATTTGGTCAACCTTTCCATTTAACCCCCTACACAGCTCTTTTCAAACTTTTGTGTCATTGATGTGATAATCACAAAAAAGGTGCACAGAACATAAACCCAAGATCTTCAACAATATTTTTGGAACCATATATGTGTACCGATGTATAAGCATTTAACAAAATGTTAAAAAATTAATAAAAAGTATTGAACAACAAAAAAAAAAACTTTTTTGATGATTGGTCAAAATGAGTTGTTTTTTTTAACTTTAGTTACCATTTAAAGTATGGCTGCCACATTAATGGAGGGGTAGGTCAGTAGGTGTTTGTGTCACATTGGGGGTTAAAAAAACTAATATATGTTGTACTAATGATCATTGGTCAAAATTTATTTTTTTACTATAGTTATCTGCTGTTATGCTGCCATGAAAATTGAAAGGTAGGTCATTAGGCGTGTGTACTTGGGTCAGGTTAGGGGTTAAAAAATAAACTTTGTTGCTGATTAGTCAAAAAAATTGACGATAGTTGCCCTTTAAATATGGCTGCCATGAAAATGGAAGGGTAGGTCAGTAGGCGTGGAGCTGGATCAGGTTGGGATTTAAAAAAATAATTTTTTTGATTGTTGATCTAAATTAGTTTTTTTTACTTTAGTTACCCTTTAAGTATGGCTGCCACTGTAATGGATAAGTAGATCAGTAGGTGGGTGTACCTGGGTCTGGTTGAGGGGTATGTCTTTTTTTGTGTTTACAACCATAAAACTATCTTTTATTGAGGATAAATCTAAATTAGTTTTTTTGACTTTAGTTACCCTTTAAGTATGGCTGCCACCGTAATGGATAAGTAGATCAGTAGGTGTATGTACCTGGGTCTGGTTGAGGGGTATGTCTTTTTTTGTGTTTACAACCATAAAACTATCTTTTATTGAGGCTTTTTTGGCTATAGTTACCCTTTAAACATGGCTACCACAGGAATAAAGGGCAGGTCAGTAGGTGTGTGAACCCGTGGGATGTTGGGGGTATTTTTTTGCATGTATGACCATATAACTAACCAGGGCCATCTCTAGACTATATACCACCTGGAAAAAAATTCAAATGCTGCTCCGCCTCACCGTGCCGCCGAAGGGGTGTGGTTTTATAGTTAAAAGCGGGCGATGCTATGTCCAGAAGTGGGGTGTGGCTTGTCCAGAAGTGGGAGGGACTTTATACACAGTAAATAATGCCCACAGTCACTAGTAAATAATGCCCACAGTCACTGGTATTAGATGCCCACAGTCACTGGTATTAGATGCCCACAGTCACTGGTTTTAGATGCCCACAGTCACTGGTAAATAATGCCCACAGTCACTGGTATTAGATGCCCACAGTCACCAGTAAATGATGCCCAACATTGCAGGGCTGACAAACATTGATTTTGATTAAATGAATTGTAAGAAGGTAGGGGGAGGAGTCGTAGCTGCATTCTGTTGTGCGATGAAAGTCGCGGCTTCCCCTGCTATTTAAAGTGACAGTACTTCCCAAAAATGTGTGTTTTTTACAAACAACATTTTGGGGGGCCCCTGGCACCTGGGCCTCAGACACAAGGAAAAATCATTGGGGTTTTTTTTGCCATCAAAACTGCTGCCTCCCTAAAGGGTGCTGATCTGTAATGTGCATCACCTGGTCTCTCTCCGGCCAAATTAATTAACCGGATGAACTGCCCTGCTGTCTGGGGAATTTACAGGGAAAGTAACGGGAAGAACTGACCTGCTATCCGGGGAATTTACAGGGAAAGTAACGGGAAGAACTGTCCTGCTATCCGGGGAATTTACAGGGAAAGTAACGGGAAGAACTGCCCTGCTATCCGGGGAATTTACAGGGAAAGTAACAGGAAGAACTGCCCTGCTATCCGTGGAATTTACAGGGAAAGTAACAGGAAGAACTGCCCTGCTATCCGGGGAATTTACAGGGAAAGTAACAGGAAGAACTGACCTGCTATCCGGGGAATTTACAGGGAAAGTAACAGGAAGAACTGCCCTGCTATCCGGGGAATTTACAGGGAAAGTAACAGGAAGAATTGCCCTGCTATCCAGGGAATTTACAGGGAAAGTAACAGGAAGAACTGTCCTGCTATCCGGGGAATATACATTGGAAAGTAACGGGAAGAACTGTCCTGCTATCCGGGGAATTTACAGAGAAAGTAACAGGAAGAACTGCCCTGCTATCCAGGGAATTTACAGGGAAAGGTAACCCCGGAAGAACTGTCCTACTATCCGGGGAATTACAAGAAAAGTAACGGGAAGAACTGCCCTTCTATCCAGGGAATTTCAGGGAAAGTAACAGGAAGAACTGTCCTACTATCCGGGGAATTTACAGAGAAAGTAACGGGAAGAACTGCCCTGCTACCCGGGGAATTTACAGGGAAAGTAACGGGAAGAACTGACCTGCTATCCGGGGAATTTACAAGGAAAGTAACAGAAGAACTGCCCTGCTATCTGGGGAATTTACAGGGAAGTAACGGAAGAACTGCCCTGCTATCCGGGAATTTACAGGGAAAGTAATGGGAAGAACTGCCCTGCTATCCGGGGATTTACGGAAAGTAACGGGAAGAACTGCCCTGCTACCCGGGAATTTACAGGGAAAGTACGGGAAACTGACCTGCTATCCGGGGAATTTACAAGGAAAGTAACAGGAAACTGCCCTGCTATCTGGAATTTACAGGGAAAGTAACGGAAAACTGCCCGCTATCCGGAATTTACAGGGAAAGTAACGGGAAGAACTGCCCTGCTACCCGGGGAATTTACAGGGAAAGTAACAGGAAGAACTGTCCTGCTATCCGGAATTTACAGGAAAGTAACAGGAAGAACTGCCCTGTTATCTGGGGAATTTACATTGGAAAGTAACAGGAAGAACTGCCCTGCTATCCGGGAATTTACAGGGAAAGTAACAGGAAGAACTGCCCTTCTATCCGGGGAATTTACAGAGAAAGTAACAGGAAGAACTGCCTGCTATCCGGGAATTTACAGGGAAAGTAAAGGAAGAACTGCCCTTCTATCCGGGGAATTTACAGAGAAAAACAGGAAAACTGCCCTGCTATCTGGGGAATTTACAGGGAAAGTAACAGGAAGAATTGCCCTGCTATCCAGGGAATTTACAGGGAAAGTAACAGGAAGAACTGTCCTGCTATCCGGGGAATATACATTGGAAAGTAACGGGAAGAACTGTCCTGCTATCCGGGGAATTTACAGAGAAAGTAACAGGAAGAACTCCCTGCTATCCAGGGAATTTACAGGGAAAGTCCAGGAAGAACGTCCTACTTCCGGGAATTTAACAGAGAAAGTAACGGGAAGAACTGCCCTGCTATCCAGGGATTTTACAGGGAAAGTAAACGGAAGAACTGCCTGCTATCCGGGGAATTTACAGAGAAAGTAACAGGAAGAACTGCCCTGCTACCAGGAATTTAACAGGGAAAGTAACGGAAGAACTGCCCCTGCTATCCGGGGAATTTACGAGAAAGTAACGGAAAACTGCCCTGCTATCCAGGGAATTTACAGGGAAATAACAGGAAGAACTGCCCTGCTATCCGGGAATTTACAGGAAAGTAACGGAAGAACTGACCTGCTATCCGGGAATTTACAGGGAAAGTAACAGGAAGAACTGCCCGTATCCGGAATTTACAGGAAAGTAACAGAAGATGCCCTGCTATCCGGGAATTTACAGGAAAGTAACAGAAGAACTGCCCTGCTATCCGGGGAATTTACAGGGAAGTAACAGGAGAACTGCCCTGCTATCCGGGGAATTTACAGGGAAAGTAACAGGAAGAACTGCCCTGCTATCCGGGAATTTACAGGGAAAGTAACAGGAAGAACTGCCCTGCTATCCGGGAATTTACAGGGAAAGTAACAGGAAGAACTGCCCTGCTATCCGGGGAATTTACAGGAAAGTAACAGGAAGAACTGCCCTGCTATCCGGGGATTTACAGGGAATAACAGGAAGACCTGCCCGCTATCCGGGGAATTTACAGGGAAAGTAACAGAAGAACTGCCCTGCTATCCGGGGAATTACAGGGAAAGTAACGGGAAGAACTGCCCTGCTATCCGGGGAATTTACAGGGAAAGTAACAGGAAGAACTGCCCTGCTATCCGGGAATTTACAGGAAAGTACGGGAAGAACTGCCTGCTATCCGGGGAATTTACAGGGAAAGTAACGGAAGAACTCCCTGCTATCCGGGGAATTTACAGGGAAAGTAACAGGAAGAACTGCCTGCTATCCGGGGAATTTACAGGGAAGTAACAGGAAGAACAGCCCTGCTATCCGGGGAATTTACAGGGAAAGTAACGGGAAGAACTTGCCCTGCTATCCGGGAATTTACAGGGAAAGTAACAGGAAGAACTGCCCTGCTATCCGGGAATTTACAGGGAAAGTAACAGGAGAACTGCCCTGCTATCCGGGAATTTACAGGGAAAGTACAGGAAGAACTGCCCTGCTATCCGGGAATTTACAGGGAAAGTAACGGGAAGAACTGCCTGCTATCCGGGGAATTTACAGGAAGTAACGGAAGAACTGCCCTGCTATACCGGGGAATTTAAGGGAAAGTAACGGAGAAAATGCCTCTATCCGGGGAATTACAGGGAAAAAACAGGTACAGGAAGAACTGCCTGCTATCCGGGGAATTTACAGGGAAAGTAACAGGAAGAACTGCCCTGCTATCCGGGGAAGTTAAGGTTTTTAGCAGAAAATTATACTGACCTTTAAATACAAATGCAACTCCTGGGAGCCAGTTGTTCAACCATTCTAGGAAGCAATGCTCTTTAAGGGATAAGTTGTGATGTTCCTCATTAAAGTCCCACTGGAGGATGTCTCCAAACATTTGGTTCTCATATTTTACAAGCTCCATATGACCAACCACTTGTGTGTTTGCCAAAAGGAAAAGAGGCCATGTTTTGTATCCATTGATCTCCCTCTCATTGGCCCAGGTTCTTCTCAATGCATCTCTCCTGGACCCTGAGCTTGGATGAGATTTAATTGCCAGTATGAGGAGTTTCATGGAGACCACTTCTTCTGGGACTTTCCGTGGACTCAGTTTTAGCGAACATTTATAATTTTGAAGAAAGGGAAACTCAGCCTGGAACGTTGACATGTTAAGCTGGTAAGTAAAGGCTGTATCATGGAGGGTCACTGACTCCCTGATAACATTTGGGGTGATGGTGGTGGAAATGTCCAACATTGTTGGATGGTGAAATCGAGCCGAGAGTCTTTTAAATTCAGGTTCCCAGATTATTAAAGCAATGAAGAATACAAAAACCATGCAGATGTTGATAGTGATTAAAGTGGCGAGATAGTGTCTCATGGTGACCTGATGGAAAAGGAACAATAAACCTTTACTCCCTTTATTCCAACTTATGTACAATTGTCAAATATTCTGTCTCCATTGAACTATAGTCTAGAACATCTATGGTGATTAGGAAATTAGACGATCCTTCAACAGGACCACAACTCTAGCACCATTTAAACCCACCCTAGACCACCTAATCTCCACCCAAAACCACACAAGCCCCACCCTAGACCACATAAGCTCCATCCAAACCACACAAGACCCACCCTAGACCACCTAATCTCCACCCAAACCACACAAGCCCCACCCTAGACCACATAAGCTCCATCCAAACCACACAAGCCCCACCCTAGACCACATAAGCCACCAATTATGGCCATATAGACAGCAGCTTTTTTTAAAAAACGAAAGATGAGGCGTTAGGGATGGCATCAGGAGTAGAACAAGTGTGTGTGTGTGTGGGGGGGGGGGGTGGACATTCCCTTTGGATCTTTTCTGCCTCCCAATCCATCTCCTGGTATTGAGATACACATTAAGCTAAATCCAGACTGATGTATAGAATTGTTAGAATTTCTTATTTTCACAAACCTTTATGGACAAGACCATTTTCATTTCATGCTTTTACCTCTAGTTTGCTTTCTTGCTGTTCTGGCAGGTTTCTCGGTTAACAGAATATATCTATGTTCCCTGTTTACAGTAACCCTTCAGGGTCATTTGTCTCCCCATAAGTGTCAACCTGACCCACATATCTTATTCCTATGGATGTTTTATTATCTTGTCTGTGGACATTCTGTCTGGTTATGAGGAGAAGAAGAAAGAAGAAGATAAATAAAATATGATAGAAAAAAAGAAAGAAGAAAAAAGAAAATAAATAAATGATAGAAGAATTATAAATAGAAGAAGATAGAAGAAGAATAAAGAAATAGAAGAACAGAAGATAAATAAAAGAAGATAGAAAAAGAAGATAAAAGATAGAAGAAAATAATATAAATAAAGGAAGATAAACAAAAGAAGAAAGAAGAAGATAAATACAATAGAAGAAGAAAGAAGATAAATAAAAGAAGATAGAAGAAGAAAAGAAGATAAATAAGATAGAAGAAGAAAGAAGATAAATAAAAGAAAATAAATAAGATAGAAGAAGAAAAGAAGATAAATAAAAGAAGAAAGAAGAAGATAAATAAGATAGAAGAAGAAAGAAGATAAATAAAAGAAGATAAATAAGATAGAAGAAGAAAAGAAGATAAATAAAAGAAGAAAGAAGAAGATAAATAAGATAGAAGAAGAAAGAAGATAAATAAAAGAATGGGAATTACAGGGAAAGTAAAGGAGAACTGCCCTGCTATCGGGGAATTTACAGGGAAAGTAACAGGAGAACTGCCCGGCTATCCGGGGAATTTACAGGGAAAAGTAAACAGGAAGAACTGCCCTGCTATCGGGGAATTTACAGGGAAAGTAACAGGAAGAAACTGCCCTGCTATCCGGGGAATTTACAGGGAATAAGAAGGGAAAGAACTGGCCCTGCTATCCGGGGAATTTAACGGGAAAGTAACAGGAAGAACTGCCCTGCTATCCGGGGAATTTACAGGGAACGTAACAGGGAAGAAAT
The DNA here is from genome assembly GCA_019447015.1 of Hymenochirus boettgeri. Taxonomy (NCBI): domain Eukaryota; kingdom Metazoa; phylum Chordata; class Amphibia; order Anura; family Pipidae; genus Hymenochirus; species Hymenochirus boettgeri. The sequence goes on along the minus strand of JAACNH010003297.1, from coordinate 12,565 downwards.
GACACTGCTATCCGGGGAATTACAGGGAAAGTTAACGGGAAGAAACTGCCCTGCTATCGGGGAATTTACAGGGAAGTAACAGGAAGAACTGCCCTGCATCCGGGGAATGTTACAGGGGAAAGTAACAGGAAGAACTGCCCTGCTATCCGGGGATTTAAGGGAAAGTAGGGAGGGAACTGCCCTGTCCGGGGATATTTACAGGGAAGTAAACAGGAAGAACTGCCCTGTATCCGGGGAATTTACAGGGAAAGTAACAGGAAGAATGCCTGCTATCCGGGGAATTTACAGGAAAGTAACAGGAAGAACTGCCCTGCTATCCGGGGAATTTACACGGGACAAGTAACGAGGAAGAAACTGGCCCTGCTATCCGGGGAATTTACAGGGAAAGTAAGGGAAGAACTGCCTGCATACGGGGAATTTACAGGGAAAGTAACGGGAAGAACTGACCTGCTATCCGGGGAATTTACAGGGAAAGTTAACAGAAGAACTGCCCTGCTATCCGGGAATTTACAGGGAAAGTAACAGGAAGAACTGGCCTGCTATCCGGGGAATTTACAGGGAAGTAACAGGAAGAACTGCCCCCTGCTATCCGGGGAAGTTAGGTTTTAGCAGAAAATTAACTGACCTTTAAATACACAATGCAACTCCTGGGAGCCAGTTGTTCAACCATTCTAGGAAGCAATGCTCTTTAAGGGATAAGTTGTGCATGTTCCTCATTAAAGTCCCACTGGAGGATGTCTCCAAACATTTGGTTCTCTATTTACAAGCTCCATATGACCAACCACTTGTGTGTTTGCCAAAAGGAAAAGAGGCCATGTTTTGTATCCATTGATCTCCCCTCTCATTGGCCCAGGGTTCTTTCAATGCATCTCTCCTGGACCCTGAGCTTGGATGAGATTTATTGCCAGTATGAGGAGTTCATGGAGACCAATTCTTCTGGGACTTTCGTGGACTCAGTTTTAGCGAACATTTATAATTTTGAAAGAAAGGGAAACTCAGCTGGAACGTTGACATGTTAAGCTGGTAAGTAAAGGCGTATCATGGAGGGTCACGACTCCCTGATAACATTGGGGTGATGGTGGTGGAAATGTCCAACATTGTGGATGGGGAAATCGAGCCGAGAGTCTTTTAAATTCAGGGTTCCAGATTATTAAAGCAATTGAAGAATACAAAAACCATGCAGAGTGTTGATAGTGGTTAAAAAGTGGCGAGATGTGTCTCATGGTGACCCTGATGGAAAAGGAACAATAAACCTTTACTCCCTTATGTCCAATTATGTACAATTGGTCAAATATTCTGTCTCCATTGAACTATAGTCTAGAAACATCTATGGTGATTAGGAAATTAGACGATCCTTCAACAGGACCACAACTCTAGCACCATTTAAACCCACCCTAGACCACCTAATCTCCACCCAAACCACACAAGCCCCACCCTAGACCACATAAGCTCCATCCAAACCACACAAGCCCCACCCTAGACCACATAAGCTCCAATCCACACAAGCCCACCCTAGACCACATAAGCTCCATCCAAACCACACAAGACCCACCCTAGACCACCTAATCTCCACCCAAACCACACAAGCCCCACCCTAGACCACATAAGCACCACCCAAATCACACAAGCCCCACCCTAGACCACATAAGCCACCAATTATGGCCATATAGACAGCAGCTTTTTTTAAAAAACGAAAGATGAGGCGTTAGGGATGGCATCAGGAGTAGAACAAGTGTGTGTGTGTGTGGGGGGGGGGGGTGGACATTACCTGGATCTTTTCTGCCTCCCAATACATCTCCTGGTATTGAGATACACATTAAGCTAAATCCAGACTGGATGTATAGAATTGTTAGAATTCTTATTTTCACAAACTTTATGGACAAGACCATTTTCATTTCATGCTTTTACCTCTAGTTTGCTTTCTTGCTGTTCTGGCAGGTTTCTCGGTTAACAGAATATATCTATGTTCCCTGTTTACAGTAAACCTTCAGGGGTCATTTGTCTCCCCATAAGTTTCAACCTGACCAACATATCTTATTTCTATGGATGTTTTATTATCTGGTCTTGTGGACATTCTGTCTGGTTATGAGGAGAAGAAGAAAGAAGAGATAAATAAATATGATAGAAAAAAAAAGAAAGAAGGAAAAAAGAAAATAAATAAATGATAGAAAGAATTATAAATTAAGAAGAAGATAGGAAGAAGTAATACAGAAATAGAAGGAAACAGAAGATAAATAAAAGAAGATAGAAAGAAGAAGATAAAAAGATAGAAGAAAAATAATATAAAATAAGGAAGATAAACAGAAGAAGAAAGAAGAAGATAAATACAATAGAGAAGAAAGAAGATAAATAAAGAAGAGAAGAAGAAAAGAAGTAAAAGATAGAAGGAAGAAAAGAAGATAAATAAGAGAAGAAGAAAAGAAGAAAAAAAAGAAGAAAAGAATAAAAAAAGATAGAAGAAAGAAGATAAAAAAGAAGAAGAAGAAGAAAGAAGAAGAAATAAGATAGAAGAAGAAGAGAAGAAAGATAAGAGAGAAGAAAGAAGATAAAAAAAAGAAGAAAGAAGAGAAAAAAGATAGAAGAAAGAAAGATAAGAGTAAAAGAAAGAAGAAGAATAAAGATAGAAAGAAAAGAAGATAAAAAGAACGGACAAGAAAGAAGAAAAAAAAGAAAATAATAAGATAGAAGAAGAAAAGAAGATAAATAAAAGAAGATAGAAGAAGAAAGAACGATAATAAGAAGAGAAGAAAGAAGATAAAATAAAAGAAATAATAGATAGAAGAAGAAAAGAGAAAATAAAAGAAGAAAGAGAAGATAAATAAGATAGAGAAGAAGAGATAATAAAAGAAGATAAAAGCTAGAAGAAGAAAAGAAGATAAATAAAAGAAAGAAAGAGAAGATTAATAAGATAGAAGAGAAAGAAGATAAATAAAAGAAAAGACGATAAATTAAGTATAGAAGAAAAGAAGATAAATAGAAAAGAAGAAAAGAAGAAATAAAGAAGAAAGAAGATAAATAAAAGAAAGACGATAAATAAGATAGAAGAAGAAAAGAAGATAAATAAGAGAAGAAGAAAAGAAGATAAATAAAAGAAGAAAGAAGATAAATAAAAGAAAGACAATAAATAAGATAGAAGAAGAAAAGAAGATAAATAAGAGAAGAAGAAAAGAAGATAAATAAAAGAAGAAAAGATAAATAAGAGAAGAAGAAAATAAGATAAATAAAAGAAGATTAAAAAGATAGAAGAAAGAAGATAAATAAAAGAAAGAAGAAGATAAATAAGAATAAACATAAAAAATATATTAATAAACAAACATAACAAGTAAGGGGTCTGATTTTCAGAGGCCCCAGAATCTGTTTAACATAGAGTTTCAGTTTTGTGTCCAGGAGAATATTAAACTCTCCTGGGTTATCCATTATCTATAATCAAAAACTATGTTTTCTTTGGTCCTGCCTATGAGGGAAACGTGGGTGGGCTACTTCGTCGGGTCCATGTGGGCCCCTGCTCCAATCCTTGGATTTCAGGGACCGTCAATAGATCCGATTGTGTGGGATGAAGTCTTTCAATATATTTTGAGGCTGTCCAGTGGTCTTAACTAATGAGATAGGGGGGTAACCAAAGTTTGGAGATTTTAAGGGAGGGTGTTTCAGGGGAAGTTCTTCTAAGTTGTAATCTAATATTTTACCAAGTCCTGGCTATTCAACCTATAGCTAGCTGTCTACAGGCTCTCTGTAGCCAAGAGGGAGGGACCCTAGTCCGGAACCCTTGGTTCTTTTTTTATATTGGGGACCTAGAGTTTTCATATTGTGGTATAATAGTTCAATTTAACAAAACATATTCTACAAAGTACATTGCCTGTATTAATATAGAAATATTGGTTTAACATTAAACATCTTAAACTGTTCATTGTAAGTATTACAGATAAAATTTTTATTTTTTATATATTTAGCTTTGTCTGTTCCAGGTTCTGTGTGAGCGGTGGTTTCCTGCGTAGGATAGTTATCAGAAAGCCTGGGCTCCAGTTGTAGTACGTTGGTGTCTTCCATTATTCACTTCCCATGGGGCGAGAAAATGATCAGGGTTTAGGGGTTTTTAGGGAGCGTTTTTGTTCTGCACTGTCCCACGGGGAGCTAAGAGTGACTGTTGTGTCTTTTTTGGAGAGAGTGGTGAGGCCCCAAGTTCTTGAGCTTACTGTAATCATTCTGAGGGAAGAGGGTTTGTGGGGTCCACCTAAAAAGTCCGGAGTTTGTGGGGTCGGTTGTGCTGATGGGTTTTAGAATTTGGGAGAGAGATTAGATTCCGTTAACTAGGGAGGGTATTCTGCCTATAAGGGTGTGTGCACCCCACTTCAGTTGTTATACTTGGTGTTAGTTGTAGTGCAACCTACTTATCTTTATGGGGTTGTACCAGTTCCTGATCCTCTGAGCCCTGGGAACGCCGGTGTCTGCGCTTCTCGGAGTGGGAGTTGTGCTGACCCTGTCGTGGTGTCCAGGTTGGAGTAGTGTGGTCTGGTAGGTACGGGGTCGGTTTCCAGTCAGGTAGCTTGATTGGAGGTAGTTGTAGAGATTCACAGAATTGTGATAACTTCTCTGGATAGCTGAGGGAGTGCGTCACATCCTCATGTCGAACTATGAGCTGAAAGGGGAATCCCAGTCTGTAGGATAAGTTGTTGTCCCTCAGAGCTTGTAGTAGAGGACGAAGTTGGCGCCTGCGGGTTAAGGTGGATGGCGCCAAGTCGAGGTATAGTTGCAATGGGGTTCCCTCGTAAGTTAGTTCAGTCTTGTTGCGATATCGAGTTAGGATGTCCTCTTTTTGCGTAAAGTAATGAAGTCTGCAGGTTATATCCCGGGGGTATTTAGAGGTGCCCTTGGGACGTAAGGATCTGTGAACCCTGTTTAGTTCGATCGGAGTCGTGTTGTCAAGGTCCAGGATGTTGGCTAATAGGGCAGAGATTGTGTCCTTTAAGGCGTCATCTGAGACCGTTTCTGGTAGACCGCGTATGTGGATGTTGTTGCGTCGGCCATGTCCTCCACCTGCCTGTACAGGTCTCTGAGTGCCCTTGGGTGGTCGTTTGGAGGTGTGTGGACATGGACTGCTGGTCGTTTTCTAGGGTCTCTACCCTGTTTAACGCTCAGATCGTCCCTTAATATAGAGATTTCTGTTCTGCGTGTGGACTGGATCTGCTTGGCCAGGTCCTCTTTTGTGGGTAGGTTTTGTAGTAGGGCCTGTAGTTGGTCACTGTAGGGCCCTTGGGTGTTCATCCCCAGTGTCTGTGTGGGTGAGCCCCTGTTGTCCCTTTCCCCCTGTGAGCGGGTTGGGGAGGCCTCAGGTGTGTTAGCTGCGGAGCTGTGTCATGATGTTGCTGGGCTGGAGGATGTCATGTGCTGTTCCCCCTGTGTGAGGCCCAGGGTGTCCCCTCTCCCTGTCAGGCCCCTGTTGTTCCTGGGCTCTCCAGGTGGGACTCACCGCCTCTCAGGATTTGTCCTCCGATATTTGGGGCAGTGTGCGCCCTAGAGGTAAGGGATTGTGGCTGGCCGGCTCCTGCTGTATTGAGGAGGACCCGCGCTCGCGCGTCTGCACGTGCGCTTCCATCATGGCGGACCCTTGGTCTCGCAGGGCCTCGGACTCAGAGCCAAAGCAGTCCCTGAGGTCCCACTGTCTGGGAGCCGAACCCTGGATTCACGGGGGCCCGTCGGGGGTCCGCTTCGTTCTCCTGCCCATGGTTTTGGGGGTAAGTGAGACTTCTTCCCTAGTTGTGTGAGGTTCAGAGGGGGAGCCCTTATTCTCTGCGTCCGCTCAGAGCAGCATCCAGACCACGCCCCCTTAATTATTATTTTAATTATGATTATTATTAATTTTATTATGATGCTTATTATTATTATGATATTAATAACAATAATAATCATAATAATAATAGTTATACTACTAAAAAGAAATAATAATAATAATAGTTATAATACTACTACTACTACTAATAATAATAATAGTTATAACACTAATAATAATAAAAAAGAATAATAATAGTTATAATACTACTACTAATAATAATAGTTATAACACTACTACTAATAATAAATAATAATAATAATAATAATAGTTATAACACTACTACTACTACTAATAATAATAATAATAAATAATAATAATAATAATAGTTATAACACTACTACTACTAATAATAATAATAGTTATAATACTACTAATAATAATAAATAATAATAATAATAATAATAATAATAGTATAATGACTAATAATAATAAGGTATAATACAATACTACTACTAATAATAATAATAGTATATTAATAACCTACTACAAATAATATAATAATAGTTAAACTACTACACTACTAAAAAATAATAATAATAATAAGTTATGAACACTACTAATAATAATAAATAATAATAATAGTTATAACACTACTACTAATAATAAAAAAGAATAATAATAATAGTTATAATACTAATAATAATAATAGTTATAACACTACTACTAATAATAATAATAATAATAATAAGTTATAACACTACTACTACTAATAATAAATAATAATAATAGTTATAACAACTACTAATAATAAAAAAAGAATAATAATAACGTTATAATACGAATATATAAATAATATAATATAAGTTCTAACACTACTACTAATAATAATATTAGTTATACAACTACTATAAATAATTAAATAATAATAATAAGTTATAACACTACTAATAATAATAAATAATAATAATAGTTATAACACTACTAATAATAATAAAGTAATAATAATAAGTTATAACACTACTAATAATAATAATAAATAATAATAATAAGTTATAACACTACTACTAATAATAATATAGTCTTTAGTATTATAATATTCTTAGCTTATATAAATGGATAATATTTTTCTCATTCTATCTATAACAATATATAATATCTCCTAGAGCCATGGATTGAATACGAACACTTACCATCCTATGATAGTGACTAGGGAATGAGGAAGGTTGGTAATAACTATAATCTCACCATCCCTTACATTGTGTGATTTGCCATGACTTTTCTATTAATTCCACGTGGCAGGTTTATGGATTGGTTCATGTGAAATAAGGAGAAGGAGAGGCAGTTGATTAATGTTGACAGATTAACTACATCCAATGGGAGAGGCAGAATAACTGGAATATTCAAAGAAATAAAAACCTTCCCCGTAATCATAATAAAAAGAAACAGGTCCACGGGGAACTATGTAAATCATCCATAGACAATATATAGAGAATATAGAAACAGGGGCACTCACAGGTCTAATCAATCAGTGCAAAGTAAGAACAATATATCGTGTTCCAGCTTAAAGAGCCGTCCTCAGGATATCATATAAATACTGTATATTAGGGTAGTAGGGGATCTAGCGCTTTAAATTGTGTATATCTCACAAACGCCAGGTAGCTGGGCACGTGATCTCACCAACCAATTGGTACTCGCTGCCACCACTCCAAGTTTAAGGCCTCGGAGTACCAAACAATCTCTCACTGACTAAGCCCAACTCTGTCCTGGCAGCTAAATGGTTAACACTTCACCCCTCACTCCAGCAACCAATGGGTTAATCAGACAAACTTTGCCAGCAGTCACAGAGTTAATTATCTTTCCAAACACATAGAACTGTATCACAGGCTGAGTTCCTTTAGAGCATCAAGGACCAAACTTATTAAATTTTAGATGTAATATTCCGAAAGGTGGACAGTGCACATAATAAAATAAAATGGTGTTATAATAACATGACATACAATAGGTACAACAGTTATATAAAGGATAAAAATATTCACAGATACTCACTAGTAGAAGTCCTGTGTCTCGGGGCGAGAAGGAACATATGATCCAGACACATTTAGCATGTCCCCTCAGTATGAACACAGTTAAAGGGGATACAATGATTTTTAAGCCCCTTGTTGTAACAGCCCCCTACTGGGCTATGCATGAGGTGCGAGTGTCCAGAAATGTCCCGATTTACGACTTGTCACCCAACACCAGACCCACATCTACACAACAGTTAAAAACAGAAGAAAACACAAACATCGAACTCTCACAACCCCCCCCCAAGCAAACATAGACCTAAACTACCTGCCTAGCAAGTCTACCTATAGGCAACCGGTGTACCTGGACCCTGAAGCCACCTATAAAGCACTCTCTGGGTCATCCCTGGGTGGACAGTCATAGCGTATACATCCTGTATATGTTAGACTGAAATCCATCCAGAATACAAGGTAATATATTTCCACATACAATACCAAAACCAGTGAGTAAAGATTGTTCTTCATAATACATTTCCTGATGTGATAGAAATTACTATTGGCAGCTACGTGGGACTTCCAATGCCTTCATGGCTTGGAAGGAGGATGAGTTTGTTTATCTATTGCCGTAATTCGACAGATATTGTTTGGCATCTTCCTTATATGCAAACACACATATTCCCTTCCAAAATGCAGCCAAATTCAAAGTTTATACTGAAACTTTCCCTTTCTAGTTACATCTACTGTCCACAGTATTGACCACTGACCTTACACACAGTAACTATGTATACAGGGACAGAAAGGAACATGGATTTATATGGTAATATTGTTTATACTATAATGAGGGTTATACCTGTAACATATCAATTAACCCTTTATTACATCTACTGTCCACAGTACTGACCACTGACCTTACACACAGTAACTATGTATACAGGGACAGAAAGGAACAACGGAATTTATATGGTATATTGTTTATACTATAATGAGGTTATACCTGTAACATACAATTAACCCTTATTACATCTACTGTCCGCAGTACTGACCACGACCTTACACACGTAACTATGTATACAGGGACAGAAAGGAACAAGGATTTATATGGTAATATGTTTATACTATAATGAGGGTTATACCTGTAACATATCAATTAACCCTTTATACACCTACTGTCCGCAGTACTGACCACGACCTTACACACAGTAACTATGTATACAGGGACAGAAAGGAACAAGGATTTATATGGTAATATGTGTTATACTATAATGAGGGTTATACCTGTAACATATCAATTAACCCTTTATTACATCTACTGTCCGCAGTACTGACCACTGACCTTACACACAGCAACTATGTATACAAGGACAGAAAGGAACAAGTATTTATATGGTAATATTGTTTATACTATAATGAGGGTTATACCTGTAACATATCAAATAACCCTTTATTACACCTACTGTCCGCGGTACTGACCGCTGACCTTACACAGAGTAACTATTTATACAGGGACAGAAAGAAACAAGGATTTATATGGTAATATTGTTTATACTATAATGAGGTTTATACCTGTAACATATCAATTAACCCTTTATTGCACCTACTGTCCGCAGTACTGACCACTGACCTTACACACAGTAACTATGTATACAGGGACAGAAAGGAACAAGGATTTATATGGTAATATTGTTTATACTATAATGAGGGTTATACCTGTAACATATCAATTAACCCTTTATTACACCTACTGTCCACAGTACTGACCACTGACCTTACACACAGTAACTATGTATACAGGGACAGAAAGGAACAAGGATTTATATGGTAATATTGTTTATACTATAATAGGTTATACCTGTAACATATCAATTAACCCTTTATTACACTCTACTGTCCGCAGTACTGACCACATGCCCTTACACACAGTAACTATGTAGGGACAGAAAGGAACAAGGATTTATATGGTAATATTGTTTATAACTTAATGAGGGTTAACCTGTAACATATCAATTAACCCTTTATTACATCTACTGTCCGCAGTACTGACCACTGACCTTACACACAGTAACTATGTTACAGGGACAGAAAGACAGGATTTAATATGGTAATATTGTTTATACTATAATGAGGGTTATACCTGTAACATCAATTAACCCTTTATACACTACTGTCCGCAGTACTGACCACTGACCTTACACACAGTAACTATGTATACAGGGACAGAAAGACAAGAGATTTATATGGTATATTGTTTATACTATAATAGGTTATACCTGTACATATCAATTAACCCTTTATTCATCTACTGATTATCATCTACGTCACAGTTGACCACTGACCTTACACACAGTAACTATGTATACAGGGACAGAAAGGAACAAGGATTTATATGGTAATATTGTTTATACTATAATGAGGGTTATACCTGTAACATATCAATTAACCCTTTATTACATCTACTGTCCGCAGTACTGACCACTGACCTTACACACAGTAACTATGTATACAGGGAGAGGAAGGAAGGCTTTATATGTATTTACACACCTGTCTCTATATAAGTAACACTCACCGTCCATGTCTGTGTAGTGGCTCCCATTGGTTTAATCCCCTTTCACACAGACACTCCTTGTTTTTCCTGATGACCTTGAGGTGTTATTAGTCACACTGTACAAACACACAGGAGGTCGATGAGAACAAAGATAAATTCTCGTCCCTGGGAGGGATCCACATTAGTGTTTTTTCCACACCCACTCGTTGCCTTGGGGAATATCTTAGGTAGTGAAATATTTAGTGAGATTCCAAGGAGAATTTCCAAGGTTCAGCTTCAGTCTAGATAATCAGTGACCTGGACGATTATAAAATATTATGTAGCTGAATAAAAAGATCTTTAATGTGATTATGTATCACACAATATATAGTACTGACAGCTCTTCCCTATGGTCATGTGACCTGAAACATTGTATGATGTTTGTATGTTACTGACATAACAGAACATAGGAGATTTACCCAATCGCCTTTTCATCCAATTTGGTGGCAGTTGGGTGACCATTTTCGGTTGGTTGGCCCAATAAATCTGCTCATGTGTGTACACATCCTAAGGCCACATGCATTTCGCGCTCACAATTGCTCCCACGATTTCCGCTAAAATGGAAATCGCAGGGAACGCAAAAATTCCCGCCATTTCCGATGCGCATGCGATTGAGCGTCCGTTCGCGTTTTGGTAACGCATGCGTTCACCATTTTTGGTGCGTTAACGCAGCGTTTCCGTAACGCGAAAAAGCGAAAACGCATGCGCAAAACGCGAACGCACAAGAAAAGCGCACACAATCGCAAACATAATTCGTTTATTATCACTCCTATGAGCTGGTGATTATTTTGGGGGATGGTCAAACAGAAAATTTAAAGTGAAACACACGGTGGATATAAGATCAATGACAGGGATGGTGATGTTAGAGATTTTATGTCCTAGAGGATTTGGTGATGTACAAACATATTGTCACTAATTTCAAGGTGAACTAAACCTCGTTTACCAACCAGGGAAGGCGGCAATGACTTAGACAGGGTGACCTACCCTTAGTCTCCCAGAACCCCCCAACACCACTTGCTCTGCTATTACAATTACCCACTAACCAGACCCAGAAGATCCGGACATCTTGCCGAATGGGAGATCGTGGCGTTACGGGGGATCAGTCCTGGACAGGGTGTAAGACTTACTGAGGGAACTCAAATTGTCAATGACCCTTCCAGAGCTCTCAGAGGTGTAATGAGACATACAGAGGACAAACTGAATGTCTCGATTATATTTGAATACGAGACCTTCCTGAATCCGTTCCATATGACGCTACGTGAGACTGTCTCGACCTTCTCCAATCCAATCCTGGGGTGGGCGGCTTGTGTCTGATTGGGCTGGACCTAGTCCAAGGTGTCTATAGCCGGGCCGTGTACGGAGGGACGTTATTGGCTCTTTCTGTCATGTCAATCAATGTACCAAGGGTGAACGGCTTTAAGACATAACTTACGGTGGTTGAGACTGTACCCAAAAGCTGTGACCACCAAAAGCAATGTACCGAGCTGATAATGACTCCTCCCCCCATTCGCTATGCACTGGAAGCCATAGAGCGCGATTACCTAGAGCGCTGTACCTAGTCCTATAAATTCCCAAGGGACGTCATACGCAGGGTCCATGACACAAGGAACAAATACTGTCCCTCTACCGCAATATGTCAGAACTGAACCAAGGAACTGCCATCCAATTGTTCCCAGACTTCATTGGCACAAAGACTGTCACTAACCCCTCGGGCCGAGACGCCGCAACCACCTATCCGTTACCGGAAAACACACTCCAAGCAACCGACAGGCGGACTGAACAGATCAGACCCAGTGGGTTAGGTGAACAAACGATATATTACACAATTAATATTACTAAATATCAATATACTCACCGCCACCACATCCCGATTAAACAGCGGAATGACCTGTTACCTATATGGGGATATCCGCTCCCCTACTTCTAACAACCTGTAAGGAAATTGGTTATTCACCCCTAATATTCTATACACAGTTATACAGTATCTCTATATACCTACACAATACTTCTCTATAGTAGCGTACTTCTAACAACCTGTAAGGAAATTGGTTATTCCCCCCTAATATTCTATACACAGTTATACAGTATCTCTATATACCTACACAATACTTCTCTATAGTAGCGTACTACTAACAACCTGTAAGGAAATTGGTTATTCACCCCTATATTCTATACACAGTTATACAGTATATCTATATACCTACACAATAC
>JAACNH010003296.1:0-30165 GCA_019447015.1 Hymenochirus boettgeri | reverse complement strand
TTCAAGTCCAGTTGATCTAATTGAATACAACAGATATACCATGACCTGGATGAATGAGAACCTTCACAAGCATATTTACATTATCTACTTTACATTAACTTTACATGGTCTACTATTAAACTTTACATTATATACTGCTAAACTTTACATTATCTATGCTTGTGAAGGTTCTCATTCATCCAGGTCATTGTATATCTGTTGTATTCAATTAGATCAACTGGACTTGAAGTTTAGTTCTTGAAGATAATTGCCACAGATTCTTGTACAAGTCACTCTGAATTGAGAAAGCCAGTCGGATGACTAAACTAAACTTCAAGTCCAGTTGATCTAATTGAATACAACAGATATGAGCTAATTTTAAGACCATGTAAAGTTTAGCAGTAGATAATGTAAAGTTTAGCAGTAGATAATGTAAAGTTTAACAGTAGATAATGTAAAGTTTAACAGTAGACCATGTAAAGTTTAGCAGTATATAATGTAAAGTTTAGCAGTAGCCATGTAAAGTTTAGCAGTAGACCAGTTAAGTTTAGCAGTAGACCATGTTAAGTTTAGCAGTAGATAATGTTAAGTTTAACAGTAGATAATGTAAAGTTTAACAGTAGACCATGTAAAGTTTAGCAGTAGACCATGTAAAGTTTAGCATATATAATGTAATTTAGCGTAGACATGTAAAGTTTAGCAGTAGATAATGTAAAGTTTTTAACAGTAGATAATGTAAAGTTAACAGTAGACCATGTAAAGTTTAGCAGTATATAAGTAAAGTTTAGCAGTATATATTGGTATAAGTTTAGCAAGTATATAATGTAACGTTAGCAGAAGACCATGTAAGTTTAGCAGTAGATAATGTTAAGTGATAACAGTAAGATATGTTAAATTTTAACAGTAGACATGTTAAAGTTTAGCAGTAGACCATGTAAAGTTTAGCATAAGTATAGACCAGTGTAAATTTTAGCAGTATGATAATGTAAAGTTTAGCAGTATATAATGTAAAGTTTAGCAGTATTAATTCTATGAAGTTTAGCAGTAGACCATGAAAGTTTAACAGTAACATGTAAAGTTAGCCGTATATAATGTAAAGTTTACAGTAGACATGTAAGTTAGCAGTATAGACCATGTAAAGTTTAGCAGTAGATAATGTAAAGTTTAGCAGTAGATAAGTAAGTTGAGTAGATAATTAGTAGCAGTAGAAATGTAAAGTTTAACAGAGAGACCATGTAAAGTTTAACAGGAGACCATGTAAAGTTTAACAGGAGACCATGTAAAGTTTAACAGGAGACCATGTAAAGTTTAGCAGTATATAATGTAAAGTTTAGCAGTAGACCATGTAAAGTTTAGCAGTAGATAATGTTAAGTTTAACAGTAGATAATGTAAAGTTTAACAGTAGACCATGTAAAGTTTAGCAGTAGACCATGTAAAGTTTAGCAGTATATAATGTAAAGTTTAGCAGTATATAATGTAAAGTTTAGCAGTATATAATGTAAAGTTGCAAGTAGACCATGTAAAGTTTAGCAGTAGATAATGTAAAGTTTAGCGTAGATAATGTAAAGTTTACAGTAGACCATGTAAAGTAGCGGTAGATAATGTTAAGTTTAACAGTAGATAATGTAAAGTTTAACAGTAGACCATGTAAAGTTTAACAGTAGACCATGTAAAGTTTAGCAGTATATAATGTAAAGTTTAGCAGTATATAATGTAAAGTCTAGCAGTAGACCATGTAAAGTTTAGCAGTAGATATGAAAGTTAGCAGTAAAATGTAAGTTTAGCAGTAATAATGTTAAGTTAGCAGTAGATAATGTAAAGTTATACAGGAGACCATGTAAAGTTTAACAGGAGACCATGTAAAGTTTAAAAGGAGACATGTAAAGTTTACAGTATATAATGTAAAGTTTAGCGTATATAATTGAAAGCTAGCAGCAGTAATAGACCATGTAAAGTTTAGCAGTATATATGTAAAGTTAGCAGTAGAATATGTAGTTTAACAGTAGATGTAAAGTTTACAGTAGATAATGTTAAGTTTAGCAGTAATAATGTAAATAGTTTAGCATAGATAATGTAAATATCTTGTTGTATTCAATAGTCAACGGACTTTGAAGTTTATTTTTAGTCATCCGCTGCTTTCTCAATTCAGAGTGACTTGTACAAGAATCTGTGGCAATTATCTTCAAGACTAACTTCAATTCCAGTTGATCTAATTGAATACAACAGATATACAATGACCTGGATGAATGAGAACCTTCACAAGCATAGATAATAAAGTTTAGCAGTTATATAATGTAGTTTAATAGTATACCATGTAAAGTTAATGTAAAGTAGATAATGTTAAATATGCTTGTGAAGGTTCTCATTCATCAAGGTCATGGTATATCTGTTGTATTCAATAGATCAACTGGACTGAAATGTAGTTCTTGAAGACGTTTCGCTATCCATCCGACTGGCTTTCTCAATGGGGAGAAAACCCTCAAACTTGTACGGCAATATAAAGACAGCAAGGAAATTGGCAGACTACAGAAACCACCTGCGATTTAACCCTCCATGCAGACAACAAAGGCTAGTACCATGCAGTAATACGTCTGGATTCCCACGTTTAAAGGCATCAGAGCCAACAGATACTGCAAAGGCTCACACCCAGCTCCTCAGGTGAACGGGTTACGACAGACACATTTACAGTCGATGCTTTAATGCACAACATTAGTCAACTAGACAACAGAACCTGGCCTCACACTACCTGTGTCCATCTGGGAAAGAGTAGAGTTCACCAAACAAGCACAGCTTTCTCACACTGTAAGGGCAAACAAAGGCAACAGAACAAGTTCTCTATTCTGTCATCCCAAAACACCCCCAAATGGAGCAACACCTTGGATACAAAAGGAGGGAAGTGTCACTTTATAAACAGGAGAATGGGTGGAGAAACTTGTCAAACAGGACCCTGACGCCAGCCAGAAAATGGAAGTCCTTTGTAAGGGCTTGAAATTTTTGCCATCACACCCTAAGCCTCCCTGTGGTGGATATTATAGCAGCCACAAAGCTCTATCCACAGTAATAAGGTATCACAGAGTGAGGCAGAACAACTTCGCCTTAAGGTATCTGCACCTTAGCCAGTGCTAAACTCCTTCATCTAACCTGACTACACAGGAAGAGAGCCTTAACATCCCTCAAGAAAGATCCAGTATCAACCATTCTAACCGGCAGATAAAGGAAGATGCACAGTGGTACTCAACACCCTCAGACTACCATGATAAGGTGACCATGCTCCTGGCCGATAACACACATATGAGGCTTTAACAAGGGATCCCACCAGCCGTTACAAGAAAGAGTCATAGACTTACTACAAACAGCTTCAAAAGGATAAGCATTGACCGAGCAATGTATCATCTCGCCTCTACCCTGGTGAGGCCATCCATGCATATATGGACTTCCCAAAGATACATAAGGAAGGGCCCCACTAAGACCTATAGTCAGCAGCATCAACTCGGTAACATACAAGGTGGCAAAATAGCTAGCTAACATCTTAGGACCTTGGTGGAAGTTTCTAAGCATCACATCCAGAACTCTCAGGATTTCACAAAACAAGATTGAAGATTAGTACTCGGTAGAAGAACTATGTGTCCTATGATTGACATCTCTCTTCACTTGTATACCCACCAGGAGGCTGTTGACATGGTGAGAAACGCTGGGCCAAGACGCACTCTTACCAGCAGAACTGATCTCAACCCAGAACAGGTGTGTTCCTTGTTGGACTTGTGCCTGAATACCACTTATTCAAATACAGGTAAGTTCTATAAGCAAAAACATGGATGTGCTAGGGATCTCCAGTTTCACCTATTGTTGGCCAACCTTTACATGGAGGAGGTAGAAACACCAGGCGCTTAATACCTTTAAGGGCATAGCAGCACCCAGCCACTGGTTCAGATATGTTGATGACACCTGGGTTAAAATCCCCAGAAGAAAGTACAAGCTTTCACAGAACCATTAATGCGGTGACCAAACATTAAATTCACACGGGAAGAGGTACAAAACAACAAACTGTGCTTCTTGGACTGCTTGTAGAAGTTTAAGGAAAATGGTAACTGGAAGTAGAGGTTTACAGAAACACCACACACACAGATCAGTATTTGATGTTTGACTCCCACCAACCCTTTTAGATCACAGCTGGGGGTCATCAGAACCCTGCAAACAAAGCAGGAACATCCCCACTAGCACAGGCGAAGGCTAAAGAAATGAAACATCTCAGAGGAGCCCTTAAAACTTGTGGATATCCAGACTGGGCCTTTGTCAAAAGAAGTAGAAGGAGAAAAGAACACAATACCAACAGTGAAGGGAAAAGCAAGACAGAGAAGAACTGGTCACCCATAGTGTACAGGGTCTCCGAAAATTAAGAAGAATTTTCAAAAAACATCGTATCCCTGTCTTGCTTTAAAACCGAACAACACACTGAGGCAGCAATTGGTACATCCGAAAGACCCATACCAAAACACAAAAAAGCGACATCATATATGCAGTGCAGTGCAGTGAAGAATGCTCTGATTTGTATGTGGGGGAGACCAAACAGCAACTGCTCAACGTATGGCCCAGCCAGAAGAGCCAATTCCTCGGTCAGGACTCAGCCGTGTATCTGCATCTTAAGGATAAAGGACATACCTTTGAAGATTGTAAGTTAACATACTGGCGAAGGAACGTGACTGGTTCAAGAGAGGGTGTTAAGGAGGCCATTTTAGTGAAATAAAGAACCAAGCCTAAATAGAGTGGGGGGTTCGACACCAACGGTCTGCCATGTACAATGCTGTTTTAACACCTTACTCTGGCGCGTCCTATAACACCTCTTAGCCACTATCTAACCACCCACATTAACACCTGTGCTGTGATATGCTAATTGGGATTTTTCCAGGGTACATAATGCCACAGATTCTGTACAATTCATCTGAATTGAGAAAGCCAGTCGGATGACTAGCGAAACTCTTCAGAAACTACATTTCAGTCCGTTGACTAATGAATACAACGATATAGATAATGTAAAGTTAACATTAGATAAGTAAGTTTAACAGTAGACCATGTCAAGTTTAGCAGTAATATATGTAAAGTTTAACATAGTTTACCAGGGCATAGCACCCAGCCACTGGTTCAGATATGTTGATGACACCTGGGTTAAATCCACCAGAAAGAGTACAAGCTTTCACAGAACACATTAATGCGGTAGACCAAAACTTAAATTCACAAGGGAAGAGGTACAAAACAACAAACTGGCTTTCTTGGACTGCTTGGTAGAAGTTAAGGAAAATAGTAAACTGGAAGTAGAGGTTTACAAAAACCAACACACACGATCAGTATTTGATGTTTGATTCCCACCACCCTTTAGATCACAAGCTGGGTGTCATCAGAACCCTGCAACACAGAGCCGAGAACATCCCCACTAGCACAGAGGCGAAGGCTAAAGAAAGGGAAAACATCTCAGGAGGCCCTTAACTTGTGGATATCCAACTGGCCTTTGTCAAAAGAAGTAGAAGGAAAGAAAAGACACAATATCCAGTGAAGGGGAAAAGCAAGACAGAGGAAGAACATGGTCATCCCATATGTAGCAGGTCTCCGAGAAATTAAGAAGAATTTTCAAAAAACATTGTATCCCTGTCTGCTTTAACCCGAACACACACACTGAGGCAGCAATTTGTACCTCAAAGACCCAATACCTAAACACAGAAGCGACATCATATATGCAGTGCATTGCAGTGAAAATGCTCTGATTTGTATGTGGGGGAGACCAAACAGCAACTGCATCAACGTATGGCCCAGCACAGAAGAGCCATTCCTCGGTCAGACTCAGCCGTGTATCTGCATCTTAAGGATAAAGGACATACCTTTGAAGATTTTAATGTTATATACGGCGAGAAGGAACGTGACTGGTTCAAGAGAGGTGTTAAGGAGGCCATTTAACATTAGAAAGTTTAACATTAGATAATGTTTAAGTTTAGCATAGATAAGGTAAAGTTTAACAGTATTAATGTAAAGTTTAGCAGTAGATAATGTAAAGTTTAGCAGTGATAATGTAAAGTTTAACATTAGATAATGTAAAGTTTGCAGTAGAAATGTAATTTAACATTAGATAATGTAAAGTTTAGCAGTAGATATGTAAAGTTTAACATTAGATAATGTAAATTTTAGCAGTAGATGAGGAAGTTTAGCAGTAGATAATGTAAGTTTAACAGTAGATAATGTAAAGTTTAACATTGATAAGTAAAGTTTTAGCAGTAGAACATGTAGTTTAACATTAATGTAAACTTTAGCAGTAGACCCCAGTGCCAGACAGTTTGCCTTATTACCATTTAGGTGCCTACATTTGCATTTTAAGCACCACACAATGCTTTCGCAGTTTTATGTTCTTTAGCTAAGACTTTCATTCAATTAGATGTTGTCCCATTTCCTGTTGTCTTACTTAGTTTTCTTATCTCTATCACACTTCTAATGAATCCTGTTAAGGGATCTCACAATCAAGCCAAATAGTACGATTTGCAGTGACTACTTATGGTTGGCAAAAAAAGTTCATTAAACACTGTGGTAGAAAACATTACCTTACAAAAACCAAAACAATGAAAACAACAAGGAACTGAAACAAATCTCCTATCTACCTAATGTCTTTAAAAGAAAGTTTTGCTTCTGACATAAGAACTAAAAACAATTTTTTAAGCCATAAAACAAAGCAAAGGAAAAAGAAATAGTCCGTGATTAAGACACAAAACATGTCATATAATCAGCTGTGTTGGAATGAAGTATATCTATTGTACTCGGCTGTGTGCAGATTCTCTATGGAGTGCATCACTTAACATGTAAGATCGGAAATATAGTATGTTTGTTTGGGTAGGTTCAGAAGTATATTTTCCGTATATTTTGGTCTGTCGGTTAAAATATCAGCATTGCAGGTCTCTCCCCCAATCACACAACTGTACGCACTTAAGACCTCACTGCAACAAAACAAAGAGCTTTGCATGCGCCTTTCCATTTGCATCCATTTTTTTTGTGTGTTTGTTTTTCCAGGGGTAAAATTGCACCTTAAAAAAATCACATCTCTAATTTTTTTTGTTGCTTGTATCTGCTTTTCATGCATTTCTATACTGTTTTAAAGGGCATGTCCATCCCAAAACTAAAATTTATTCACTACTGCCCCACTCTGTATGTATAAAAACCTTTACTTTCATTCCAGCTCCAAATGGTTCTCCTCTAATGTCTCCCCAAAGTTAAAAAAACTGACCAACAGGAGCCTGGCCACCAGGGAAATTGTTTCCGCCTCTGAGCTGTCCTCTCAGAGGTTTTTGGCTTGCTCAAAGCAGCCCTTCACTCCTCCCCCCCCCTCCCTCTCCCTCCCGTTTTGTTCTCCCTCCCCCTAGTTTAAATCTCCTTTCCCACATATTAGGGATAGTTCCCCCAGCCTCAACCGCAATAAATATTTGTAAGAAAGTCCCCGATCTTTACTTACCTTCCCTCTCTCCTCCGCGTTCTGAACTGCCGGCCGTCGCGTCTGTGATTGGCTGGCCTCTCAGCCAATCACAGCCAAGGCTGCCGGTTCGGCCCCCTGCTTGCAGTTCCGTGCAAGCAGAAGGTTGGGCATTGCGGCGGAGGAGAGAGGGAAGGTAAGTAACGTTTGGGGACTTTCTTAAAAATATAATATAGCGGTTGGGACTGGAGGAACTAGCCCAAAAGCATAATAAATTATCAAAAAGGGGTGGACATCCAACAACTGCATTTGTCAGAAAACACCAAAAACTGTGACTGCCTGCACTAGAAAACGCAACAGATCACAACACAGTGGGGCCTTCTTCCTGCTACTTACATATATTAAATGCATTGCGGATCGCAAAATGCTTACAGAATGCCAGCATAAAAAACAGAATGTTGCCAAGTCCTTAAATACAAAAACTGATATTCCCTTCCGACAGGTCAACGAGAATTACCAACATGACCTATTTTTAAAAAATATTGTTTTCTTTATATTCTATTAAAATGTTATAGAAACATCGCTGTCCAATTGCAGGGAGTCATTTATTGCGTCTCTTATTTATTCCATCAGACACAGAGAAACAAATTGGATTGGTCGCTAATCCTTCTTACCAGTGATGGATAAAACTAAAAGAAACCGTGTGTGTTCAGACGGCAGGTCACATTGGTAATGGTCTTGCTTTTTCTTACCTTCCTTCTCTTTCACAGAACATTACAGATATTCTGTACAAATGTATGACGATAGTCAGTATATGTTTTATGTGTCTTTTTTTTAAAGCAACTTTTGCCACGACCAACGCTATTTCATTCTGCCATACCAGTTAGTAACGACGTATTATGATCTGTGCCAAAAATATGCCCTGTGTACCTAGCCTAAGAAAGTATCCTGTGTCTGCATTTCTGTCTGTTTTGACTATGACAACACAATACGTTCGTTCTGTAGTTAAATGGTAAATGCCACTAAATTATGGAAGCCCAACAGGAGAAGACAGAGTAGCCTGCTTGAGGTATCTACTTGAAAATGTCAACAATATAGGCTACACATACTATTAAAGAAGTTCCAGCATAACAGCATTTGAATATTGTGTGTATGTGTAATTGTGCACCCCCTTCACTTACCCTTTTCCTCAGTCACAGTCATATAAAGCCAAGACTTCTCTTCTCTCTGGCATATTCTATATTTTAATGGTGTATTCCTTTATATGGATGTTAAACAGTGTTTACCTTTTTCTTGATCCTTCTGTGGTTGAGATTTGTCTCTTGCCTTAAAGAACAAGTTCATAAGGTTTTTGAACGTTTTAAGGTGACTTCATTTTCCAATGGTGCCGGTTTCTCTTTTTCTTGTTCTTCTTGGCCTCTGTAAGGTTAAAGGCAAATAGATGCTGCAAAAAATGTCATTAACAAGTGGCTAGCTTCATTACAAGTGGCTACTTCATTTACAAGTGCTATCTTCATTAACAAGTGCTCCAAACTTTTATTGAAACAACAACTACAACTTTCGGGACGCCCTGTCCCTTCCTCAGGTAAATTCCTCATACCTAGGAAGGACGGGGCTTCCCGAAACGTTGAAGTTTGGATTCACCATTGTACTGTGCTCCCCACCATCTTCTTGTGCTATAGAATTGTCTGGCCCTGGGAGTAAGGGCTGGGAAACTGCACTACCTACTTGTCTGGCAGAAAGCCACCAGCGATGTGCTGGAGTGTTACATGGACTGTATTCGATATCACAGTAGTTGTCAGTTAGTAGGATTTGGTAGTAATGAACAACTACAGGATTAAAAACTTGTAAAGGCATTTTGTTTGGCTACATTTAGCTGAAGAATGGTGTATATTTCCCTTTACAGGAGTGAGTCTGCATGCATATGTTAACCTTCTGGGTAGGGATACCCTCTGCAGCTTTATTTTACACTAGCAAAATACCTGCGCTTCGCACGGAGATGTATTGAAATAACCTTTTAGTAGAAGCAATATGTATCAAGATTGCTGTAATTATAATTACAACAACAGAAAAATCGTTATGTTTCGCTGTTAATTGTAAACAGATGCTCTTGGGTGTTCGGATGGCATTCTGCAAGGTTGATGCTAGGACGCATGTATCGGGGATGGTGACAGTGGAGAAAATAACCCCACACCACCCCTCCCCGTCCGCCCCCAATACCCCCAACTATATCTCTCTGACCACCCTCCAAACCCTTCCCCTTACACCTCGCCAGTCCCCGCACACACCCTGAAATTTTGGTAAAAATGGTCCAGCCGTTAGTGTGCAGGAGTTCAAAATTCTATTCCCTTCCCCCCCTCTTGGGTGTTCAGATGAGCGTTCTCTTCTGGCAATGTTGTGCTAGGAACGCATGTAATCGGGGATGTGACAGTGGAGAAAATAACCCAAACACCCCTCCCCTTCTGCCCCCAATACCCCCCACTATTCCTCTCTGTCCACCCTCCAAACCCTTCCCCTTACACCTCAGCCAGTCCCCGCACCATCCTGAAATTTTGGTAAAAATCGGTCCAGCCGTTAGTGTGCAGGAGTTCAAAATCTATCCCCCCCTTGGGTGTTCGGATGAGCGTTCTCTTCTCTGCAATGTTGATGCTAGGACAAGCATGTAATCGGGGATGTGACGTGGAGAGAATAACCCCCCACCCCTCCCCGTCCGCCCCCATACCCCACTATTCCTCTCTGTCCACCCTCCAAACCCTTCCCCTTACACTTCAGCAGTCCCCGCACCACACCCTGAATTTTGGTAAAAACTGGTCCACGCGTAGTGTGCAGGAGTTCAAAATTCTATTCCCCCCCTTGGTGTTTCGATGAGCGTTCTCTTCTGGCAATGTTGTGCTAGGACAGCATGTAATCGGGGATGTGACAGTGGAAAAATAACCCCAAACACCCCTCCCCGTCTGCCCCCATACCCCCCACTATTCCTCTCTGTCCACCTCCAAACCCTTCCCCTTACACCTCAGCCAGTCCCCGCACACATCCTGAAATTTTGGTAAAAATCGGTCAGCCGTTAGTGTGCAGGAGTTCAAAATTCTATTCCCCTTCCCCCCCCTTGGGTGTTCGGATGAGCGTTCTCTTCTGGCAATGTTGATGCTAGGACAGCATGTAATCGGATGTGACAGTGGGGAAATAACCCCCACCACCCTCCCCGTCCGCCCCAATACCCCCCACTATTCCTCTCTGTCCACCCTCCAAACCCTTCCCCTTACACTTCAGCCAGTCCCCGCAACACCACCTGAAATTTTTGGTAAAAACTGGTCCAGCCTTAGTTGTGCAGGAGTTCAAAATTCTATTCCCCCCCTTGGGTGTCGGATGAGCGTTCTCTTCTGGCAATGTTGATGCTAGGACAGCATTTAATCGGGGATGTGACAGTGGAGAAAATAACCCCCACCACCCTCCCCATCCGCCCCCAATACCCCCCACTATTCCTCTCTGTCCACCCTCCAAACCCTTCCCCTTACACCTCAGCCAGTCCCCGCACACACCCTGAAATTTTGGTAAAAATCGGTCCAGCCGTTAGTGTGCAGAAGTTCAAAATTCTATTCCCCCCCCATTCCACCACCACCCTAAAAAAAAAATTGTTAACCTTTTACTGGTAAAGGATTATATGCATAACAATTTGGTTGAAATCGGACCAACCAGTCTGTGCAATGTCAGATACTCACAGTTACAGTTGCAATTTGTAGATACTCACCGTTACAGGTGGAATTTCGAAACGAAACCTGCTTAACTTTTGTAAGTAAAGGTGCAATGAATGAGCCTGCCAATTTAAGCCGTCGCCTCCACGGCAAGTTGGAGAATTAGTGATGAGTGAGTGAGTGAGTGAGGGTGATGAGTGAGTGAGTGAGTGAGTGAGTGAAGGCTTTGCCTTTCGAAATGAAACCTGCTTAACTTTTGTAAGTAAGTGCAATTAATGAGCCTGCCAAATATTCGTCTGCCTCCACGCAAGTTGGAGAATGAGTGAGAGTGCGTGAGTGAGTGAGGGCTTTGCCTTTTCGAAACGAAACCTCTTAACTTTGTAAGTAAGGTGCAATGAATGAGCATGCCAAATTTAAGCCGTCTGCCTCCACGGCAAGTTGGAGAATTAGTGATGATGAGTGAGTGAGTGGAGTGAGGGCTTTGCCTTTTCAAAACGAAACCTCTAACTTTGTAAGTTAAGGTGCAATGAATGAGCCTGCCAAATTTAAGCCGTCTGCCTCCACGGCAAGTTGGAGAAGTTAGATGAGTGAGTGGTGGGGATTTGCCTTTTCGAAACGAAACCTGCTTACTTTTGTAAGTAAGGTGCAATGAATGAGCCTGCCAAATTTAAGCCGTCTGCCTCCACGGCAAGTTGGAGATTAGTGATGAGTGAGTGAGTAAGGCATTGCCTTTTCAAAACGAAACCTGCTTAACTTTTGTAAGTAAGGTGCAATGAATGAGCCTGCCAAATTTAAGCAGTCTGCCTCCACGGCAAGTTGGAGTAATTAGTGATGAGTGAGTGAGTGAGGTGGTGAGTGAGTGAGTGAGTGAGGGCTTTGCTTTTCGAAACGAAACCTGCTTAACTTTTGTAAGTAAGTGCAATGAATGAGCCTGGCAAATTTAAGCGTCTGCCTCCACGGCAAGTTGGGAGAATTAGTGATGAGTGGAGTGGTGAGTGAGTGAGTAAGGGCATTGCCTTTTCAAAACGAAACCTGCTTAAGTTCTGTAAGTAAGGTGCAATGAATGAGCCTGCCAAATTTAAGCAGTCTGCCTCCACGGCAAGTTGGAGAATTAGTGATGAGTGAGTGAGTGAGTGAGGTGATGAGTGAGTGAGTGAGTGAGGGCTTTGCCTTTTCGAAACGAAACCTGCTTAACTTTTGTAAGTAAGGTGCAATGAATGAGCCTGCCAAATTTAAGCCG
The DNA here is from genome assembly GCA_019447015.1 of Hymenochirus boettgeri. Classification (NCBI taxonomy): domain Eukaryota; kingdom Metazoa; phylum Chordata; class Amphibia; order Anura; family Pipidae; genus Hymenochirus; species Hymenochirus boettgeri. The sequence continues at coordinate 17,812 of JAACNH010003296.1, read as the reverse complement.
TCTGCCTCCACGGCAAGTTGGAGGATTAGTGATGAGTAAGTGAGTGAGTGAGTGAGTGAGGGCTTTGTCTTTTCGAAACGAAACCTGCTTAACTTTTGTAAGTAAGGTGCAATGAATGAGCCTGCCAAATTTAAGCCGTCTGCCTCCACGCAAGTTGGAGAATTAGTGATTGTGAGTGAGTGAGTGAGGGCTTTGCCTTTTCGAAATGAAACCTGCTTACTTTTGTAAGTAAGGTGCAATGAATAGCCTGCCAAATTTAACAGTCTGCCTCTACGGCAAATTGGAGAATTAGTGAGGAGTGAGTGAGTGAGTGAGGTGATGAGTGAGTGAGTGAGTTGGGGGCTTTGCCTTTTCAAAATGAAACCTGCTTACCTTTTGTAAGTAAGTGCATAAATGAGCCTGCCAAATTTAAGCCGTCTGCCTCCACGGCAAGTTGGAGAATTAGTGATGAGTGAAGTGAGTGGGATTTGCCTTTTCGAACGAAACCTGCTTAACTTTTGTAAGTAGGTGCAATGAATGATCCTGCCAAATTTAAGGCTTCTGCCTCCACGGCAAGTTGGAGAATTAGTGATTGAGTGATGGTAGGGCATTGCCTTTTTCAAATGAAACCTGCTAACTTTGGTAAGTATAGTGCAATGAATGAGCTGCCAAATTTAAGCAGTCTGCCTCCAAGGCAAGTTGGGAATTAGTGATGAGTGAGTGGAGTGAGGTGATGAGTGAGTGAGTGAGTGTGCTTTGCCTTTTTGAAACGAAACTGCTTAAACTTTTGTAAGTTAAGGTGCAATGAATGAGCCTGGCAAATTAAGCCCTCTGCCCCACGGCAAGTTGGAGAATTAGTGGTATTGAGTGAGTGAGTGAGTGAGTAAGGGCATTGCCTTTTCAAAACGAAACCTGCTAACTTTTGTAAGTAGGTGCCATGAATGAGCCTGCCAAATTTAAGCAGTCTGCCTCCACGGCAAGTTGGGAATTAGTGATGAGTGAGTGAGTGAGTGAGGTGATGAGTGAGTGAGTGAGGGCTTTGCCTTTTCGAAACGAAACCTGCTTAACTTTTGTAAGTAAGGTGCCAATGAATGAGCCTGCCAAATTTAAGCGTCTGCCTCCACGGCAAGTTGGAGGATTAGTGATGAGTAAGTGAGTGATTGAGTGAGTGAGTGTAGGGCTTTGCCTTTTCGAAACGAAACCTGCTAACTTTTGTAAGTAGGTGAATGAATGAGCCTGGCAAATTTAAGCCGTCTGCCTCCATGGCAAGTTGGAGAACTAGTGATGGTGAGTGATGAGTGAGGGGCTTTGTCTTTTCGAAACGCAACCTCTTAACTTTTTAAGTAAGGTGCAATATGAGCCGACCAAATTTAAGACCGTCTGCCTCCACGCAAATTGGAGATTAGTGATGAGTGAGTGAGTGAGTGAGGTGATGAGTGACGTGAGTGAGTGAGGGCTTGCTTTACGAAACGAAACCTGCTTGGAACTTTGTAAGTAAGGTGCAATGAATGAGCCTCCCAATTTAAGCCGTCTGCCTCCACGGCAATTGGAAAATTAGTGATTAGTAAGTGAGTGAGTGAGGGCTTTGACTTTTATTAGTATAGATGTAAGCCCAAAGCCATTTATGAATGATGTATAATAGGGAGCAACGGTAGTAGAGAGCATTAATATGGGATTAGCTTATTTCTTGTATTAGGACAATTCATTCAGCTAGGTACACACGCTAGGTCCAACAGCTAGTAACCACAGTACCGATAAGCCCCAATATCGTTGGATCCATGGTATTGGGGCTTTATCAGCACTGTGTGTGCCTCTTTCAAGAAACGACCGTGCGGCCAGGCCGAACGTTTCGGGTCAGCTGAGCGCTCGTTCAGGAAAGACCTAAATTTCCGCTCCCGCGACGGTATCTGCCAAGGGAAACACACAGTCCAACGCTCCTCCTATGCTGTGTATATGCTGCGTATAAGGAGAATGCTCAGGACTGTTTGTCCCTGAAACTTTTCAAAAATTGTCCTGTGTGTACCCGCTTAAATGTACTGAACCATAAAATGTAGAAGACTATGAACATCAGGAGCAGAAATGTTAACCTTGTTTTACTCTATGTGCTTTTCTGCATATAACCAAAAAATCCATGATAGATTTTCTTCTACTTTAATATTTCCTTTATTATTGCAATATCCTCATCTTTCTTTATTCCTTTTCAGTGTTACAAAGTAATGATTCCTTTTTCCAAGCAGATTTCAGCCTGAAAGCTGTGGATAGGAGGGAGAGAAATCTTATTACGATAAACCATGTTTAACCACATGTTTCTCCCTGGTTTTTAGTCACTCCACAGTTGATTTTAATCCTTTAGTTAAATGTAAGACGCCATTGTGGGTCTTAATAATCGATCTGATCATGAGATTGCAGCAGTGCTGCATATTTATAAACGTTCGTTAACTTTTTGCCACCATTATTGGCAAATTTGGACTTAACACAATTTACAAATTTCATTGCTGCTTGCCTATCGACACTTCGCTTATTAGACCTCAAATCACTTTAACTTGCCTTGATAATTGCTGGATCATATTTACAAAACCCGATAGTGTTATAGTGCATTACGTCCGGCCTTTGAAAATCGCCAAGTCTGGGTGGCAAAACACACAAGTGGCCCATATACGGTATGTAGCCGAGCGTGGGTCCCTGGATGTTGTCAGTACATTGTGGTGTGTTTCTCTATAATAAGGGTCCAGGGGGTGTTACAGCAATTTTTGAATTTTCTCTATTTCCGATAACATCAAATGGGGTTCTTATTTTCCACATATACGCGCTCTTTTTCTGCTAAATTCCCCACTTTAATATTGGCAAATCTCGTTTACATTCTGGTCGCTATTGTAGTATTGGTAGATGTTATGGTGCCATTAGCTTTTCACTGCAATACTTAACGCAATGTATAGGACGTGTTGCTGCACTGCTCTTCACTGCTGTGGCAATAATACACTATTTTGCCATTGCCGGTCCTTCATTAGCAAATGGCGATAATAGAAATTGTTGTATAAATATGCCCCTAAATGTGCATTTCAATATAATAATAAACAATACACAATAATACTATAACAACAAAACAAGTTTCTGCAAAATCCTGAGAACTTACCCATAAGGTTAGGTAACTCTGGATCTTTTGATAGGCTTCCGAGGTTTGCTCAGTGCTAAAGTAGGGATTTTTTTTGGAGACTCGATCTTGAAAAGTCCTCGCTGGAAACTCTTTTGTGTTTCTTTTTGTGCTGATATTCAAGAACCTATCCGACCCGTATGGCAGAATCCATCAAAGCTCTGTGGGGTGCACAGTTCTCTGGTTCTCTGCTATCAATTTCCCCAACTTGGAGATCCCCCAAGATCAGAGAGACCAGATGGTAATAGGTGATGGTCTGTCTGGATGGCTGATTTCTGTCTTCCCAATGTCTTTCGTCACTAATGTCTGTAGCGATGCCGACATCCACCATTTCAGTTCATACAGTGCTGGGGCTAGATATTAAGCTTGGTGATATCCATTTATTTGACTTACTGAGCGCCAGGGAATGAAGAAATAGAAACACTGGTTTCAGAGGCTGAGATAGTTGTTGAGTTGGCCATTAGACACTGCATCAAAAGAATTACATAGTGATTACATAGAGTGCATTTAATATTAAAATGCATGTATGTAAGGCACACTATATTGCCCCAAAAGATTTTTTAATTGGCTAAAGACTGCTGTTTTCCATCTCCCATGGAGCAGAATCATCCACAAGGCAACTTTGCTCCTGCCTAGTGCCCATGTAAACTTCAACGCGCCCACCTCAGCAGATCAGTGTTATACACCATAAGCAAAAAAGTATCTTACCCCCATGTAATCTGAATTCATCTCTTACAATGGTGATTTGGGTTTGGCCTTGTAGAATGACTTCTCCCAGGAATATAACACCTGTCCCCTGCCTAATCCCCTGTGCCCATGATTGTTCCTCCTTTTTAGCCTCTTGTTCTGCATTTGGCTCCCCTACCCGAGTCACTGTCTCTGGCTAAAGTTTTCATGGTTGGGGTTGGTTAAAACAGAAAATGAATGAATAAACTCATAATTATTTTCTGTTTTGTCCAACTGTTTTGCCTACTCAGACTTAACCAGCGTGGAGTTGTAAATGTGTCATACAACCATTAGGCATCTCATTTTAAAACAGGACAATGCCAAGAAACCAAAGTGTCCCATTTTAATGATATATAAAGAGAATCATTTAGTGATTATTTTTACGATAAATAACCAAGATAATATTACTTGTATGTTTTGGGTTTATGACAATATTTAATCAGGGGGATTTTGACTTATAGCAGTTTTGTCACAGAGTTCCTCCTTAAATGACATATTTATCCCTCAAATAAAAAATAATTACTTTCAAGTATATGAAACAAGTCCCAATGCACACAGGATCCACATAGTTCTTTTAATATGAAAGTTGTAAAGCTAATCTGTATCTCAGCAAAATCCCTCTTGCCCTCCACTTAATCAACCGTCTGCCTCTACAAAGTTATTGTGCCTCGCGCTATTTCCAACCATGCTCTCTTTGTTAGTAGCGAAAGAGCAATCCTGCGTTCACCCACCCTGTGTTGCATTGTCAACACCATGACTGACAGCGTTGTAACTAGAAACCAGAAAGGGAATGAGGGGTATTGAAAGCATGGGTCCTGCGATAGGTAGATATTGCGTGCATCAGCTGTCATGTGCAAGCTTCGGTAGGACAGGAGACCAGTTTTAGCATTCGGTGGGCTGTTAATGTACCCAACGTCACCATTTTTATATTTAGAGGGGTTGAACTTGTCCCTTTAAAAAGACATTCGTACCCCTAAATTACCTAATTAAATAGTTACTCACTGTTTGGTTTTTAGAATGGTCACCACACATCTCATTTTGAAACCATTTTTGCTTCCGTTTTGAAGAATTCAATGATGCTATCATGATTGCTCCAAAAACTGTAACAAGAACCCCTATCTAAGCAAACGGATTCTGTAAAGAGATATCAGTGATCCCTGGATAGTTCCTCATGTACCCCACCATCCTAAACAGAAGCACGAGCGTACAGTACTGGAGGGGTCCCCAGTTAAATATACCACTATACATTACATTTGTGACCAGCAATACTCAGCTAATTTCTTTGTAAGCAGGGTTACACTGCCGGAATCCTGCAAAATACATTGCAAAGAATGAAATGAAATGACCTAACCGAAGACATAAACCAGTTCAGTACATCGAGCTGACTGCTGAAAGTAAACACACGGATAGTTCATTTTGCGATAAATAAGTATTACTCTTCACAGATAAACTGTATAATGCTAGCCTAAAGAAGTGACCCTGCCTTGCTGTAAAAAGAAACCTGCAGTTTGAAGCTTGATTATTACCTGTGGAACAGAAGTAATTAGGAGCAAATAATTTACCACCTAAATCTCCTGCTTTTCACTGCTGAGGTGTACAGTGTGTATACATGGTTTGAGTTCAGTGAGGCCCTGCCACAGGCCTTGTGTCACTACTAGATACCCAGTAGTATAAAGAGACAGGATTTTCATTTCAAAAAAATACCTTGATATTTAGGCATCATAGTGTGTTTAGACCCTTAGTACTTCCACTGCTTGCCTGGCTTATATCTTCAAAATTAACCCATTGGCTGCAAGGACTTGATCTCCAAACTCTATTTATGCCCTTTTCTTCTGCTATTATTCCACACCGGAGATCCCACTCAGTACGAAATGAGAATAAACACACATTTACATAAGCTTATTATATTCCATGTAAATTACTGTCAACTTATTCTAACTGTTATTCTAAAACTTAGGACAGGCATGGTGTCATTGTGTTAGCATGATGCTATGCAGCGCTGAAAGTCCTGGGGATGTTCGCAATCACCCGTGGAACATTTGAAGCAGGAGATCAGTCTGTATGTTTCTCCTCGTGCTTGCTGGGTTTAGCTCGGCAGGGCACATCCGGTCTTTTTCCCACACTCATACAGACATACTGTGTGTTGTGTGCAAATAAATGTGCTTAGATTGGTCTCTGTCAGATGAGCAGGGGCCTGATGGTATGTATACATGTAATTGTAAAGCGCTACGGAAGAATTTTGGCCAGGCTATATAATCTGCAATAATAATAATTAAAACTGCAATGGCCAAACCCTCAATTTGATATGAAACCTGATGAGTCAGATAAACACATTATGCTTATCCATCGTTATAGAAAGAAACCTTTTAGCAGAGTAAGCAAACACCCCCCCCGCCCCCTGGTAAAGTAAATTCCAAAACCTCATAGGTAGAGGTCGTGGGATTCAAAGTCAAAAAGCTTAACTCCTTTAAACATTATGCAGGGGCTACCTGTGAATAATACTAGTAACACAACCAAGTGACCTTGAAAGTCTAGAAAAGTGCTATGAAAGGGGCAGGTACTATGGACAAACTGAGCTTGATCTAATATTAAAATTATTTTTAGTCTAATAAGGAGAAGGCCTTCGCTGTTCTTGGCATCCTTGATATGGGACATACTGGAGTAATAATGGCACTCTATTGCTACGTAGGGGATAGCAAGCTTACTTAAGACAGTAATTCAGTGTCAAGGGCCAAACTCTTCTCCCCTCTGACTATTAAACCCCCAACAGCTGTCGTCAGGGAGTTGTACGGTGCACCATTCTTCTCATCCGTCTCTGAAAACTGCTAGCTGAAGGATGTTGAGCACTTTTCCACACCAGTCGCTTATTTAACACGTCCACCCTAGACAGAGAACTCATGTAAGAGAGGAAAACCGTTTCATTTTTCAACACTAAAAGGCGTCTCAATGTACATCAATAGGGAAAGTCTGTGGAAACACGTGGCAAGACAATGAGCTATTCAGAAATCTCTGCACTGTCCTCCTGCAGCTGTAATGTAGTTTAACGTATTCATGTTATCATTTGAAATAACATAAACACACAAACTGTAAAAAAAAGGAAAAATAAGCGGATAGCACTCCATGTCCTTAATGTTACCAGATAGAGAAGAAAATGACTTTAGACCCTCTCTGAACTAGCCCGTTTGTCTGTATATATATTAAAATTAGCACACTCTATTACTGGTTAAAATGAATGTGCATACCAAAACCTTTTGGCTAGTAAATGATATTAACACAGGATGAGCTGTGGTTTATATGATGGGGAAGCACCTCAATACAAAATCATTATGATTATGATATTTCGATGCTAAATATGCTGAAGATAGGTTGGTCTCGTAACCTCATTATTTAGAACAGTTTTTCACTGTGGTCAAAGTCATGCTCACACAAGCCCTAGAATGTCCTGAAACTGGATTCCCCTTGTCTTTCTATGAACATGACAACCTCTTTTGTCCCCTAGGAGGTTTCGTAACATGTTGATTTTGGTTACCTAGAACTTGGACAATGGAGAATAGAAGTGTGTAATAGTGACCCCCTTCTTACCAGGTGGTCTTTCCTCTGGAGAACTTTATCCCGGCACCTTCCCATCCGCCCTCCCCATCATAACGAGCGGTGTGTTTCCCGCGTGAGCCTTTGACAGCGCTTCCCCATGGGTGATGTTTCTAGGCTAATACTGTTTTCACCTCTGTAATCTTCTCTCCAACAGACAAACTGCTTGTTTCTAGTTAACAAAACAAGGACATTAAGTTTCGTACACCATTGGATAATTGTCGTCCGATAGCAAGCAACGAACCGAGTATCCGCTCGACATTCATACGAAAATATAGCATCAACGTCGTCCCAGACCACGACCGTCTCCTATTGTCGGCTTTCTGGCGATCAGCCTGGTGATGTGTTCTGCCGATTATCGTATAGTTGTACATGGTCCGGCTAGATTATCATTAACGTTCTACGAAAAAATCCATAAAAGGCCCAAATCCCATGCGCTGCTTTCTTACTTGTCGCGAAGATACGAACAGTACTTACGTACGACGTCTGTATTTCTCGTCGACTATCGTGTGACTATTGTTGCTGTGTGTAAGATGCGTTTCAATTATGAGGATTACTACAATGCGTTAAGTTCCTCGGCTGCATTGTAACGAAATTACCAACGTGTGTACGAGGCCCCCCTTTTTTTTACCTTTCACTTCCCACTTGGTTAGCACACTATATATGCCTTCTGCTTTTACCGTACGCAATGCCCTACAGGTGTGTATAAATATATTAAACAAATGATTTTAATGATGTAGATTTTGAAGGATTAACACCTTCAATTAAAATCTTTAAGAGGGGGGGGGGGGGTTTTTTTAAAGAAACTGATATATTCATGGAATGTACAAATGACAATACCAATGCACCAAATGAAAACCCAAGGTACAATCTGGAATAGTCAAATCTGTTTGATGAAGAAAATTTTTTTCTCCTCTGGGACTAAACTTAAATTACCTTAATTCATGGCTTCGATATCGTAAAGGGATGATTTGACCCAGTGGCTATCCTATTCTGTGTACTATTAATCAACTATATAGGCAAAATATACAGTGGTAGCATACGTAGGCACAGAACTGCGGCTCTAAAAAAACGAAGCTTTATTGAAAAAACAGGTTACCTACCCTAATCACGGTGGCTTGAGAAAGGCTAAGGTCCGAAACATGAGCACAAATGTCTTTTTTAATAAAGCTCTTTTTTTCACAAGCTGCAGTTCTGGGCCTACATATGCGACCCTGTATATTTTGGCCTATCAAGTTACTCATGCCATAGTGGTGGAGACTGGAAGGTGTAGCCCTATTACTGGTAACTAACAGCTTTATACTTGGATGGCCATAAACAAACTATAACCAGGGGCATAGCTACCATGAGAGGCAACCCTGCAATGACGGGGGGGGGGGGAGAGCCAGGAGGGGATGCAGCAAGGCAGCTATAGGTGGGGAAGCCAGGGGGTGGAGAGAAGGAGGGCTCTTCTTATTTTTTTCCTCTTATTTTTCCTATGACAATATAGCCCACCCTTCCCAGGAATCCACTGGGTGGGGCCCTATCACGTTTGGAGGGGGGCCCAGGATTCCCTAGTTATGCACTGGAACTATACTAATTCAGTATTCAGCCAGCTAGGGTAAGAAAGGGTATTGTCTGCCATATAAGGTTTCAACCAACATCATTAATTTGCATCTATCCGTCAACATTTTTCATTATTACTCAAGGCCACAAGGAAGAAGCTTTTTTTTTTTATTGTGTTCCACTAAATAAACACCTGAACTTGGACTTATTCTGGCCAAAGGTGAAGCCAAGCACAAAACATGTATGAGGTAGGTGCTATATCAAACACCCATGGGTGTTCGTTACTTCTTAAATCAGGCATCATTAGAAGCATATTCACCAGCAGTGTCTTCCTTCTTCAACTTTGCTAACAATTTCCAGTCCATGCTCTGATCCTCCACGGACACTGAAGCCAAGCTTCCCCATCCGACTTTCTCCCTGATGCGAGTCATTGATCATCACCACTTTCATCGCTATTGCTGGAGAGACAAATATGGTAAGTGTGTCTAGCTTGCAATGCACTCTCATTAAAACAGGATGATTTACACATACTAGGTGCCTTATTTGTGTCACAATTCAGCAATCATAACAGTTACAGCAGTGCTGGGCAATTCAATTTTCATGGTGCCAGCATGAGAAACTAGGGATTGACGAAGCCAACCAATTCTCATTACTGGATTTCATAAAATCAAATTTTTAATATTCATTCCATTAAATTCAATTTAGCAATTGATCTGATCATCATTATTTTTAAAATAAAATAAACTTTTTAATTACTATTATTATTTTTGATTTATAATGCCAACGTCCTTCTCTACGCTTTACAGTTACACAGACACATACACACATCAAAGCCCCTGCCCCCAAAGAGCTTACAATCAAGCACATTCATTTTACACATTCAACCTATCAGTATGCCTTTAATGCTTGTGGGGGAAACTGAACTGCCCAGAGGAAACCCATAGGTAAAACTTAATAAATATTAATCAATTATCCAGCCTTAGACAATCACTTAATATAAAGATATTTTGGGTAAAGTCTGTATTGTGGTGCATCAGGAGAAGCTGTGATATACTGCTAATGCGCACCTAAGCTTGTCACATGCTTCCCATTAAGAGTTCCACACTATATCATTACCTTGACTATTGACATGGCAGGAATTGGTTGCAATTTGCACTAAGTACTAGTGACTATCTGCATCTTATTCACAAAAGTAGAAGCAGAACCTCGGGCCGTGGTACAGTCCTGTGTCCCCACCCCAAGGCCCTAAAACCTAATATGTTCCCTGTTTAGGGGGCATGTTCTATAACCACATTCAACCTCTTCCACCCCTTAACCAAAGTGTTCTCAGCCAGTATGAATAAAACTTTGCTTACCTTCTAGAGGTGAGTTTTATCAGAATGAACTCTCCCTCATAGGAGATATACCTCGATTATCCTTTGGGTGACCATTTCCCTGCCTGTCTTCTTTCCGAAACAAGTACCGTGAATCTGTGTGGAATCTCATTCTTGACCTCCTTATAGAATAATATCTTTTATCTCACCGTCCTCCATTTCAAAAGCGTGTGCCAGGGCGTTTCTGACCTGGGTGCAAGTCATTGGTTTGCAGAGCTTGGTCAAAGCTCAGAAGGGAAGAAATAAAGTCCCTTTTCTGAGCTTCAAGCACCATCAATGGGATTTTCATGTAATTTCCTTCCCACAGAAGACATTAGTTAACATCGGGGGTAAGAACAAGCCATTTCTTCAGCCCCTGACAACGCGACCAATGAGTGCAAAAAAAAATTTTCATAGTTCTTACTTCATTAATGAAAACACAACCTAAAACAAAGAGCATATTGCAGAGAGTTACAAAGCCAGTGTGTTACCGGTAGATCATGCAACGGCAAATAATAGGTAAATTTCCCACAACCATATCAAAATGGGAGTTTAAGGCATCTGAGTAACTGATTTTTTATTTAAGGATAAGTACACTGTAAACCAATTGAGTTTTAATTTGGAAGCACAGCGACTTTTTTTTTAACTTAATTTGCCTTTTACATGTACTTATCCTTTAAGGTGCATTTTGAGTTAGTGTTGTTCTGATGCTTTAGTTGTCCGTACCGATCTTTCAAACAGCTGATCATTGCCGTATCTTTTACTGTGGACATTTGCGATCAGCTGTTTTTAAAACTAGAGCGGGGGGTGCAAGTAGGGGGGCCCAAGGCCCCTTGTCTTACGCTACTGACTCAAAGTTTTCATTTACATATAAAAACAAAATTTGCTTTAACCAATATATCTATTAAAATAATTTTTTTCTGTTTTTTTTCACAAGCAAACCTATATATCAGGGAGATTCAATAAAAGTTCTATCGTTTTAAAATAGTGCTAATTTTGCCCCAACCATCAGATGTTAGCTTTCAATGGTTAAATAAGATCTTATTGGTTTGGGCAAATAAGCACCATTTTAAAGGATAGAACTTTTATTGAATCTCCCTGATAAGACTTTTTTAGGATAGGACAATATTTTTAATTTAAACCTTCTAAGTAAATAGAAACTACATTTCCTTACATAGAAAAATTTAACAATTGCAGAGCAGGAAGAAGATATCATGGTAAATATTAATCGTCTCTACAGACTGTGCTACCAAAATGAAGGCAGTTTGAAGTGATAAACACTTTCCCATAGTCCACCTTCTTCCGATTCGTGAATATTGTTCCCATGTATGTTTTGTTTATTATTTTGCCTTCCAAACTGTTTAGACATACTACAAGGGCTGTATCTTTTAGACCCCAGTCATTATTACAGTCCCTGATCTTGTGGGAAGGTATTTTACTTTTTTTGATGACAAGACTGAGGCACACTGCAACACACCAAAATCACGCATCATTATTTCGTCCCCCCCCACCCCCCCCCCCCCCCCCCCCCCCCCCCCCCCCCCCGAAAAGGAAAAAAAGAAAACCCCCCCCCCCAAAAGACCCCCCCCCCCCCCCCCCCCCCCCCAGCCCCGCTATTTCTGTTCTGGAAACGCTGCGATTGCGAAAAAAAGTTATCACTGCATCCCCATAACGGCACCTGCGCATCGCAAATCGCAGGAATGTTCTATTCCGGCAATTTCCTGTTTATTAAAACCGCAAGCGCAAGTGAAATCGTGTGAAGAAACGTGTTAGTGGGCCTCGACCAACTCTTTTTTTTGTGTGAGAAGGCCCAGCACTATGACCACTGGCAACCCCGCTATTGGGTTTTCTGTTGTCATTTAATCATTTTAGAACCTTTATAAAGTTCAATTCTTTATAATAAAAATGTTTGGTACAGAAATGGATCTGTTTTTTCTTCTCCTTGTTTTCTGGCAAAAGGAAAAAATAATTTTATAGGGCCGCAATACAGATAGGTGGGCATGTACTGTCTCTGTTGCAAGCTTCCCCGTGTTGACCAGGGTAGCGAGAACTTTTTTTTGATCGCCCTGTATGTGTTTAACCTGGAGATCTCTGAAAGTCATTAAACTGTGGGAACCAATGGTGCTGGATTTTCTACATCTCCTTTAATACACATGTGTGTTTAGGGAAGTTTATTATTTGAGAATAAAAACTTAAATTTAGGAAAAAATGAAGGCCAAGTCCAAAACCTTTAATATTGCTGCCTTGTACTCACAAAGTTTTGCAGATATATTTCCTTAATGTCTAAAGTTGCATAACTGTGTCTATCACTGGCACAGATAGAACCATATGAACTTGGCTACATCAGAGCCGGCACCACTACGGTTTGGAACACACCCATGGTACAATTGTGTACCTAGCTTCTAACCGACAATTTAACAGATTAAACCGAAACACTGCAGACTATTTGTGTGGCCCCTATATGCCTAAATTTACCGACAATCTATAACCTGATCACCCGAAAATATTATGGCAGCTGGTTAATTGTCCCAAAATATGTGGCCGTGCGGAGGAGGGGGGGTAAGTCCACCCCGGGCCTAATTCATCCATTTTGAGTGTCCCATGAAGCAGGCATTTTTTGAGGGGATCCATGAAGCAGGTCTCCCCAACCGTGTCCTGGGACTCTCTACCATCTGAGTATTTCAAGATAAAGGAATTTAGTCCCCATCTGGCTTCTTAAAATTTTCACAAATGGTGGTTTTTTTAGCAAACACAGAAGACTAAGTTTTTTTTTTTTTAATAAACTGTACGAACCACCAGGTCAGCAAATAAACACAACAAGCGAACGATAAATAATTAGAAAGAAAGTTTGGGTATACACTTTGCTTTACGCTGCATTTGGAGAGGAATGTGTGTGTCTTGCTGCAGTTTAAAACTTATATCTTGCTATGGTCATTGAAAGAGTAATTGATGTGAGTATGTTAGCCATGGAAGGTAAAATGGTTGGTTTAGTGTGTATTAGTAGGTGTGTACATTTCTGTGTGGTGTTAGGGTGTATGTTATGTGTCTAAAGCAATAGCTTGCTTTACCTTCCATTCTTCTTCAATCAGTGACCAGGAGAAAGGAACAACATAAGGTAGACATAGGTCCGCACCCCCCGTATCCTTCGAATCAATGATAAAGAATTGTTCACTTTTTCAGTGACCTATTCCTTTAAAACTTAAACTAACCTTTTTATGATTATTAGGTATTGTTGCCCATTGGAAATTTGGGTTTGGGGGGTAGGAAGGTGTGTTGTAATCAGTGGTGTCTTGTTGGTGGTAGGGGGATTGATTTTGTGCCTTAGACTATATACTAACTTTTGGATTTTTTATGAATGATTTCTTACGGAAATGTAGATGGGTAGTTTTTGTGTTGTGGCGGTGATCAGTGTGTGTGCACATGTGTCTGTGTGGGAGTGAGTTTTTTTGTGACGCAATCTTTCCTGATTACAATCTTTCAACGTTCACACACAGCAGACCGGCTGCAGGGATGCTGGGAGTTCGTAGCTTGCAAAATCTGGGCTATAAACTGTCATACTTTCATTAAATACCTAAAACATACTTTTAAATTGTGTGTGGTAAGTATTTGTGTGTTTGTGTCCGAGAGACACAGTATGTAGTTAGTATTGAGTTTTCAGAATTGGACCCTAGTCATGCAAAAATGTCCAACAATCACAGATAACCCATACACTTCCTGACTCCTAAGCTATGGAAAACAGCACACCTTTTCCTATGTGTCACACATTTCTGTACCAAATTTGGGTGCTGCCTGTAAAAAGTTTGCGGGTGGGGGGTGGCTCTAGCTTGAGATACAGTATAACAATAGAAAATAAATGGATTTAGAAATAGAACGCGCAATTTATAGATTTATAAACATATACTGTATATATACTCGAGTATAAACGCGACCCGAATATCAACCGGGGTACCTATTTTTTACCAGGGGGGGGGACTGAAAAGGAGTAAAGGAGTAAAAGGATTAAAAAGTGATTGACTCGAGTATAAACCGAGGGTAGAAATTATGACCACTACTGCCTATGATTCTGTAATTGTTTTTAAGCTCTAGTTGCCTTTAATGTAAATTTTTGCTTTCCATTTAAAGGGCCAACTAAAGCTTCAAAACTACAGAATCAGAAGGCAACTAAAGCCTCATTCCTTGGCACTCCATATGTTTGGAACTACCAATTCAACTAAAGCATACTGGAGTTGAATTACTGGTACCCCCCCCCCCCCCCCCCCGAAGTCCCCACAGTGTGACAGTTTGCCTTCTCCTATCTGCTCCGCTTCCCCGCTCTGATCTCTGCTCTGCTTTCTTTGGGCGCGTGCTCCCGCATCTCTGCTTGGCGGACTTACTACTCGGCGCCGGCCTCACTTCTCTAGCGCTGAGTAGTGACGTCAGCCAGCGGGGGGGAGGACGTGGAGTGAGCGGCCGACAGAGCAGGTAAAGTTTTTGAACGAGTATAAACCGAGATTTATTTTCAAGGCTATTTTTTTGCCTGAAAGATCCTCGGTTTATACTGAGGTATATACCGTATCTCCTTGAAATTAAAGGTTTTTTACTCTACACAGGAGCACGCCCAAGTTAGATTGTCCAGTCTAGTCTCCAAGGGAGCCTGTCTGGTTTTCTTGAGGTCTAATTTAATTTGCATAGAATACTATAAAACCATTAACGCTTCCTGTGTTAAATTACGCAGAAACACCAGGTAAACATCAGGTAAAATTGTTCAACAAAGGTCAAAAGAAAACAATTGCAAAACTGAAAGGAAAGTTTAAGTTAAAGCATTTTTGAAGGGAGCGTCTGTCTGTGCTGCGGTTTTAAACTCAATAACCTTGGCGATGTCAATGAGACAGGACATACACATTTCATAATCCATACATATATTTTTAATTACTGTGTGTATGGTTTGCCCATAAAACTGTGGTGTGGTGTGTTTAGCGGCCCGTAAAATCCCACAATGGTAAATAAATCCCGTAATTTACCCACATTCTCAATCGTGATATTACTGGGCGAAGCAGCATTTTACCCAGAGAGATGCGGGTCTAGGTACTGACCTGAAGTGTGTAATTAAAAAAGTGTACCATGGGAACCCAGAAGCACTCTAAAGACAGCTGGGCAGCCTGGGATTTGAATCACATCACATTAAAAATTTTTCATGTTTGAGTATTGAACCTTTAGTCAATGGTGAAAAATGTCCATAAATTCCGCTGATGGATCCACTGTAACACGCTTTCATAGATTCTTGCTATAAGAAAGCACATCATTTGTTCCTATGGGTCCTGCATGTACCTAAATTTCGTGTCCTCTAGCTTGAAATTTGTGGAGGGGATACGTCCAAAAAAGAAGAAGTAAAAGAGAAGGAAGAAATAGAAAAGTGTCAGGATATATCTGTTGTATTCAATTAGATCAACTGGACTTGAAATTGTCTTGAAGAACGTTTCGCTAGTCATTCCCGACTGGCTTTTCTTTTCTCAAATTCAGAATGATTTGTACAAGAATCTGTGGCACTTAATGTACTCTTGGAAATCCCCATTAGCATTCACATCCAGTGTTTAAGGGTGTGATTGGATAGTGGCTAAAGGTGTTTATAGGAACGCCCAGAGTCGGTGTTAAAACAGCATTTACACATGGCAGACGTTGGTGTCGAACCCCCCCCATCCTATAACACCTCTTAGCCACTATCTAATCACCCCCTTAACACCTGCTGTGATATGCTAATTGGGATTTTTTCCAGAGTACAAATTGCCACGATTCTTGTACAGTCATTCTTGAATTAAGAAAGCCAGTCGATGACTAGCGAAACGTCTTCAAGAACTACATTTCAAGTCCAGTTGATCTAATTGAATACAACAATATACCAGACCTGGATAAGAGAACCTTCACAAAGCATCAAGTGCAGGAAATTTGGCTCTTCAGTCAATCACCACACTTCACCCAATCGCTTTGCGGCTTATTTAAATCTTGTATCTAACTTGAAGATAACCAAGAGTGGAAATTTTGGGTTTTTTTTTAGGAGTTTAATTTGTGTATAATTAGATTGTAAGGCCTTTGATACTGTTGTGCATAGTATGTATAACTAACATTTGTTGGCCTAGAACCATTAACAATCGAACCTTGGAGGTTAAACATACTGGTCTAGAAATACACCCTTGTTCATCGATAGAAAACTGGTTGATAGATCGATTACAGGGACATTGTTGGAACTAACTCCATTTATGTTGACCTTGAAGTTTTGTGCCACACGGGTTCCTGTTCTACATTTAAAGGATAAGTGCCCTGGTAAAATCAAGTTATGTTCATTGGAAGCTTGTCCACTTTAATACATACCGTTGCCATATTTTTTTTTTCCTATGCCCCTCCAAGCCTAGCTTTGTGCTTGGGAGTTGCTGACATCTTTTATGGTTTGCTGACTGTTAAGCTCCGCCCCTCTGAGATTTCCTCTGCTTTTCTCCTGCTTGAGCCTCAAACAGTAATGCTTGTGAGTTCCGTGCACTCTACTCCGCTTGAGCCTCAATCAAACATTACCGCCTGTGAGTTTCCGTGCACTCTCCACTTGAGCCTCAAACAGTAATGCCTGTGAGTTCCACCACCACGTGGCGTGTGCACGGACTCACATCATTCTTTTTGAGCTCAGGCAGGAGACAGCAGAGGGAAATCTCTAGGGAGGGGCGGAGCTTCACAATTCAGCAAACCGTACATATGTCAGCACATTCCAAGGCACAAAGCTAGGCTCTGGAGGGGCAATGGTGAAAAAAAAATATGGCACAGTATTTTTAAAGCTGAAGCTTCCAAATCAACATACCTTGATTTTACACATGAGTGAACTTAATCCTTTATTAAAAATTAGACAATTTTACCCTGAGCTTGCTTGGGGAATAAACGCTCTAGGGCAATAGATCAGGACTGTCAGGGGACTCAGCAAGGAATAACTCGTAGGATTCATTTAACGGTTTACATTCTGTCTCCTGTTAGATTTACTGATGAATGGAGGTAAGACAATCTTTAACCTCCTGTCCTTCATCAATGAGAAAAAGGATTTTTTTTTAGAATGACTATCCTTTAACCTAAGAATTAATTTATATTTAGATTAGATATGTAATTTTTAACAGTAAGAGTGTAAAACTGCGCACTGTCTTCCATCCAATGTTTATAGTATGTGGTAATAGCAATTTTATTGGATAGCTAACGAAGAACAGTTCATATTTTGAGCTGATCCATCGATCGTTTCTGATTTCCATTTGGCGTCATGTACATGTTTGCAGTTTATTTTTTAGCCCCTTCCCTGGGCTTTTTTACCGAATTATTGTATGTGTAAAAAGGTTAGTCTCGTTTGTTTCCTCTGTCTTTATTCAATGTTCCCTTTTTAATATCTAGCAACCAATCTGTAAGGTTTGGATCATTCATTAGCAACCATGATCCCTATCAGTAGTGTGAACATTATCTGACAAAATGT
>JAACNH010003295.1:0-30166 GCA_019447015.1 Hymenochirus boettgeri | reverse complement strand
ACTCCTGTATATATCACTGTATATCAGTGTTTACATACAGATGCTACTGTATAACAGTGTAACATACAGATGCTACTGTATATCAATGTGTACATACAGATGCTACTGTATATCAATGTGCACATAATATGCTACTGTATATCACGGTATATCAGTGTTTACATACAGATGTACTGTATAACTGTATACATACAGATGCTACTGTATTAATGTGTACATACATATGCTACTGTATATCACTGTATATCAGTGTTTACATACAGATGCTACTGCTTAAACGTGTAAACATACAGATGACTGTATATCAATGTGTACATACAGATGCTACTGTTATCAATGTGCACATACATTGCTAACTGTATATCACGGTTATATCAGTGTTTACATACAGATGCTACTGTATAACTGTATACATACAGAGCTTACTGTATATCAATGTGTACATACATATGCTCTGTATATCATGTATATTAGTGTTTACATACAGATGCTACTGTATATCAATGTGTAATACAGTTGCTACTGTATATCATGTGTGACATACAGATGCTACTGTATATCAGTGTTGTACATACAGATGCTACTGTATATCAATTGTACTACAGATGCTATGTATATCTGTATCATAAGATGCTACTGTATACAAGGTGTACTACAGATGCTACTGTATATCAATGTGTACATACAGATGCTACTGTATATCAATTTGTACATACAGATGCTACTGTATATCAATGTGCACATACAGATGCTACTGTATATCAATGTGCACATACAGATGCTAACTGTATATCAATGTGCACATTCAGATGCTACTGTATATCAATTGTTCATACAGATACTACATATATCACTGTATATCAGTGTTACATACAGATGTACTGTATATCAGTGAAACATACAGATGTTACTGTATATCAATGTGTACATACAGATGCTACTGTAT
Organism: Hymenochirus boettgeri; assembly: GCA_019447015.1. NCBI lineage: Eukaryota > Metazoa > Chordata > Amphibia > Anura > Pipidae > Hymenochirus > Hymenochirus boettgeri. The sequence continues at coordinate 29,220 of JAACNH010003295.1, read as the reverse complement.
ATCACGGTATATCAGTGTTTACATACAGATGCTACTGTATAACAGTGTAACATACAGATGCTACTGTATATCAATGTGTACATACATATGCTACTGTATATCACGTTTACTACAGATGCTACTGTATATAAGTGTACATACATATGCTACTGTATATCAATGTGTACATACAGATGCTACTGATAATCATTGTATACATACAGATGCTACTGTATATCAATGTGTACATACAGATGCTACTATATATCAATGTGTAAATACAGAGCTACTGTAATCGTGTGTACATACAGATGCTACTGTAAATCAACGTGTACATACAGATACTACTGTATATCACTGTATATCAGTGTTTACATACAGATGCTACTGTATATCAGTGTTTCCATCAGATGCTACTTGATATCAGTGTTAACATACAGATGCTACTGTAATAAGTGACATACAGATACTACTTTATATAATGTGTACATACATATGCTACCTTTAATCAATGTGTACTACAGATGCTGCCTACTGTATTCAGTGTGTACATACAGATGCTACTTTATATCAATGTGAACATACAGATGCTACTTTATCAAGTGTACATACATATACCACTTTATATCAATGTGTACCTACAGATGTACTTTATATCAAGTGTACATACAGATACTACTTTATATAATGTGTACATACAGATGCTTCTGTATATCAATGTGCACATACAGATGCTACTATATATCCAGTGTGGTACATACAGATGCCACGTTATATCAATGTGCACATACAGATGTTACTGTATATCAATGTGCACATACAGATGTTACTGTATATCAATGTGTACAAACAGATGTTACTGTATATCAATGGGTACATATATATGCTACTTTATATCAATGTGTTCATACAGTACAACTGTATATCAGTGTGTACATACAAAATGTACTGTATATCGTGTGTACATACAGATGCTACTGTATATCAATGTGCACATTCAGATGCTACTGTATATCAATGTTTCATACAGATACTACTATATATCACTGTATTCAGTGTTTACATACAGATGCTACTGTATATCAGTGTAAACATACAGATGTTACTGTATATCAATGTGTACATACAGATGCTACTGTATATCACGGTATATCAGTGTTACATACAGATGCTACGTATAACAGTGTATACATACAGATGCTACTGTATATCAATGTGTACATACATATGCTACTGTATATCACTGTATATCAGTGTTACATACAGATGCTACTGTATATCAATGTGTACATACATATGCTACTGTATATCAATGTGTAAACAGGCTACTGTATAATTGTTATACTTACAGATGCTACTGTATACAATGTGTACATACAGTGCTACTATATCAATGTGTAATACAGATGCTACTGTATATCAGTGTGTACATACAGATGATACTGTAAATCAACGTTGTACATACAGATACTACTGTATATCACTGTATATCAGTGTTTACATACAGATGCTACTGTATATCAGTGTTTCCATACAGATGCTACTGTATATCAGTGTATACATACAGATGCTACTGTATATAAAATGTGTACATACAGATACTACTTATATCAATGTGTACATACATATGCTACTTATATCAATGTGTACATACAGATGCTGCCTACTGTATATCAGTGTGTACATACAGATGCTACTTTATATCAATGTGAACATACAGATGCTACTTTATATCAATGTGTTACATACATATACCATTTATATCAATGTGTAACTACAGATGCTACTTTATATCAATGTGTAACATACAGATACTACTTTATATTAATGTGTACATAACAGATGCTTCTGTATTCAATGTGCACATACGATGCTACTATATATCAGTGTGTACATACAGATGCCACGTTATTATCAATGTGCACATACAGATGTTACTGTATATCAATGTGCACATACAGATTTACTGTATACAATGTGTACATCAGATGTTACTGATATCAATGTGTACATATATATGCTTTTATATCAATGTGTTCATACAGATACAACTGATATCAGTGTGTACATACAAATGCTACTGTATACAGTGTGTACATACAGATGCTACTGTATATCAATGTGTACATACAGATGTACTGTATATCAATGTGTACATGCAGATTCTACTGTATATCAATGTGTACATTTGTGAATACCTTAAAGTCTGCCCTAAAAAGAATATACATAATGGTAAATCACCCCCCAAAACCCTAAATGGTAATAGTTTGAATCTGAAATATATAAGTCTAACCTGAAATCTTGCACAATGTCCTGTTGCCTTTTGCTTCCGGTTCAACCGTTAGCATCTGTCAGTTATGGATTTGACAAGTTGACATCACAGCATGAGATGAATGTTAATCCCCTATCTGCCTCTTCTGAGCATGCCCAGGCTCACTACAGGTTTCTTAATTGCAGTAAATAGCATTGCACATTAAAGGGCAAACTAATTGAGATTTTTTTTTAAATTCCTTCAAAAGTATCCTATAAGTCATCCCAACCACCCGGTACCTTTAGTGAATATGCTGTGTGATTTGTAGAGATGCTACCCCTCAGATATTGGGGTACACAATGAGGTATGATGTAGGGGTACAGGAAGTGCAAGATATTGGGGTACACAATGAGGTGAATGAGGTTGATGTAGGGATCAGTCAGTGGACAAGATATTGGGGTACACAATGAGGTATGATGTACAAGGAAGGGGTGGGATAAAGGGGTACAGTTGCATGAAGAGTTGGAATTGAGGGTCAGAATGATGGTTCTAGAATGGAGTCTACCATTGTGTCTATGGACCTGGCACAGCTCGGGGGATGGAACTGGAAAAAAGTGGCTGTTTTATACATATAAAATGTGTTGCCCACTGACTATCGGGAAAGTGAAAGTATCTATTGATTAGTGAATTTGAAAACTAATCTCACACGCTCAGGTGCTACTAGTGGTGATATTTAGAGAGATGTGTGTGTAGAAGGAAATTTAAAGCACAAGTTAAAGCATTTTTTGCTATGCGTTCTTATGAGTTTGCGTTTTTACACAGTGCGTTTGGTTTAAATGGCAAAAAAAGTCTTCCCCGTAGAATTCATTGAGTGCGTGAATGCACTAAACTTATTTAGTAAGTCTTTTGTGATGCCCGGAGTTTCGAGTTATACCTTCAGCGCCTATACCCCATCTACAGCCGCTGCTTCACCTATAGACAAGCCCTGATCGTCAGGAGACTTGTCGCACCTTGCTGTACAGTTACCCCCAGGTTTAGAGCGCAAGGGATAGACGCTGAGGCCGGGTATACTCTGGAAAACCGGAACACCAATGGAGCTGAAACAGGACTGGAAGACAAGAAAATGACAAGAATACAAGGATAAACACAGAACAATGAGCAAGAACAATGAACAAGAACAATTAGAAGAACAATGAAAAAGGCTAGTAGTAATAGCAGGGACCACTAGGTTGGCAACCAAAACTATAACAGGCAAAGTAGAAATGGCAGGGAAGGGCATATAGAGCAGAGGAACCAAGGGGAATGGAATGGGAGAGAGCCAGAAGCAGATTGGTTAATTTTAACTAAATTGGATATCCTCCGTCCAGTCTATGGCTTGCAGGGACAGAGGAGATAAAGAGAGGTGCTATGAGCGTCCGCAAGGCAACCTGAAGAGAGATGACTGAAGGGACAACGAGAGCATGAAGACAGAAGCCACAGCATGACATCATCGCTTGAGGACACGGCCATCAGAGATTCCCTAAAGCGGCATGAAATGTGGGAACGAGGAGCAGGTAAGCACCGCTGTCTAACATCTTTATTTTATAATGAAATATTATACCATGTCCCTGTTTGTTGTAGATTGTTTCAGGAAAAACTCAGATGCTCAGAGAGATCATTTATTTGGTCTGATCAAAAACTTTGTGAGGACCTTTACGAATACTATTAACTTTATACAATATAGGTAAAATAAGGTCTTTATGGTTGGATAGCTTTCCTAGAATGTGTCTTGTAGGATTACCTACTCTCTCAAATGGGCAATATTTTTCTGTTTGCTTCTGTGGTTCCTCGATAGGTAATCAGGATGGAGAACTGATATATCAGTGCCACAAGACTTACCTGGTGAATACAATGAAACCTAACACTTGATAAAACAAGTGCAAGTATCACCAGTCGGTGTAGGAGTAGGTCAATAATTGCCACTAGGCTCCAATCAGTGTTTCCCTCTGGTGGGGAAAGGGTATATCATTGAATATGTTTGCTGAGTGTTTATTTAGATTGTTAAAAAAAGTCAGGTGGGGTGTTGAGTTTGTGCATTTGTTCTTCTATCTTTCACATCCACAATTCAAGCTTATGTTTTGACTGCACTAGCAGACCTCCCACCCTGGTAGTTTTGATTGCATCCACGGAATCTACTTTACTCCCCTACCCACAGGACTCATGGGACCCCCCCTTTCCAAACCATAGCAGTTTCTTACCTTTATAGTGCGTATCCCTTCATTCTGCATTTTCCTCACTCTCAGGCAGATTGCAGGAGTATTTCCTGGTGCTGGGCCACCTCTTAGGGCTTTGCTAGGAATCAGGACCTTGCACGATGTTCACGGTTTTGTAGGTGTGTGGGAGACCACCCCATAGCCAGGAGACTCCTGTCAGCACTAGGCATCAAGGTTAATCAATGAACCACAATGTTAATTGTATATCCACACCAAGTACAAAATGAAGGGTTTTCATCTCTTTTTCTACCAATAACCCTATGTTTACATGAGAGTCCAACAGCATCCATAATACAAATATGTTATAAAAACAACTGTAGAGTTGTTGGTCTGCTCCCCTTTTGGCCAGTGCCTAACCAATTGGAATACACTTGTGCAAGAAGCACTTCTTCCCATTGGATAGATCCAAATTGAGGTAGGACGGAGTTAGACAATACAGTTGTCATAAAATTGCAGTCTTCAGAATATTGTGGTTCTCATTCCTAGCACCAGTGGAACTCACACAGTTACTAAACAGACTGAATAGGGTCTTGTAATAATAAATGAACCCTATTAGTGTGTGGATTGTGGGAATTAAGGGGCATATTATAAACAATCACTATTCGCCATTTCGCTATCACGGGACATCACAATGGCAAAGATCATTTGATTAAAGATAAAAAAGTATTTATAAAGCTGATCACTCTCGTTACAAAAAGTATTCCTGCGATGATGTGCCGCGGTAGAGATTGGTGCTGGCGTAATTTCTGTGATCTCATTGTGTTGAGTCCTGTATAGCGGCAAAAAGAAAAATGGCTGTAAGTGAAGGTAAAAAAAAAATCTTGTAAAATCGGAAACCGACAATTGTATTACAGTAAATGCTGGAAAATGTCTAACATCCCCCCTGGAACATTATTAGTATTGACAAACACTCACAATGTACAGACACCTTCAAGGACCAACTGACAGGCTACATATATGGGCACATATGTTTTCGCCACCTCAGACTTGCGATTTTAAAATGGACGAACTTAAAGCAAGAACACACTCATCGCCGTTTCTAAATACGATTGGGCGGTTACCACAGCGAAAAAGCAAAATGACTTTTTGCCGCTGTTATCGTTGTTTATACTATAAATTGCGTCTAAATTTGTTAAAAACAGTGGCGATAACGGTGGTGAAAGTCAACAACCTGTACAAATAAAGCCCCTAAAATGGATTTTTTATTTAAATTAGGAAGATCAAGAAATAGTCTGCAGTAAAATGTGCTCTCTAGTCTAACGATTGGTCAACCCTGGGATTTCCAAACACAAATAATGATGCAGAGAATATTACATTTTTAGTGCCTATTTCATGCACCTCGGCTGTGCTGAACTTTATGTTTTAACCAGAATCAGACATAATGATTCCGCAATGCCATACAGTGTCAGGAACAAATGTATTCACTGGCTGTGTATATTACTGAGACAATGGCTTCATTTTTTTAACAACTAATGGGCAATAACTGATATAATGTGGGTTTGTACCACTTAATAATGATTATGTTGTTGCTATAAGGTCAGAATAAAGAAAGTACCGGTATATAGTCAGTTTTTGTGATTTCTAGGATGTTCGGTTCCATTTTGAAATAACAGGTTAAATTTTTTTTATTATTTTAAATTTCTACATTCCCTTGGAAAATGTTTCTGCAGATCCAATGAAGTCTATGATTACCTGTTGTGATGTACATTGTCCTCTCTTACAGACAATACTTTTCTTCCCTGGACACATCGCTCTTTGAAGGGACTCCCATAGGAAGCTATGTCTTCTACAATGTCAAAATTGCTGTCATAGGGATAAGGCTACAATTTAACTTTTTTTTTTGCCAGTAGGATAAGAAAAAATAGCAATAGTCTATCTCAGCAGCTCCTGAGGGCCATACGTCTTATGTGCTATCTGTAAAACATAGTATACTGGGGTTTTCAGAGGCACAGAAAATCACTCTGTAGATCTCAGCATGTTGAGTGGCTTGGAGCTATAAGCATGATTTGTAGCTATGGAATGTTGCTATCAAAGCAACATTATAGGTAATTGTGAGCAGAATATGATTAGATTTGGAGACCGAGGATTTAGTTTAGACGATAAGGAACATTTTTTTTTCAAAGTTACCTTGGATAAAGGCAGTTTGGCAGGAAACTGGGATATGGTTTAACCATTTAAATGTTTTATAATAGCTTAATGGACATTGTGGGCCAATGGTGTTATTTGTACAGAGCCACCAAGTATCCTACTGACTTATTTTTTTTACAACACTATCAACAATGTCTTCAATGCTCTGCACTGGGTCAATGTGTACTTACATCCTACTTGCCAGTTTATCAAGATGCCAGAGAAGGATACTAGTGTCAGATGGCAGTACATAAACTATACTAGATATGTGCAATTCACCGGGAAATTATTTCAATTATCACAGGTCAGCAACTATACAAAATGTCATCCACCTATTGTTTATCTACTGCAGGGGGGATTAAGGGGGCATTTCAAGGGCATATCCACCCTCACCATAAACTCACCATGTCAAGCTCCCTCCATTCACAGATTCCATAACCCTTAAGGCTCATTACAAAAAACGACAAAAAACCACCATAATCTATTTATAAAAAAATGTTTATTATCCTGTGTTGAAAAATCTCTCCACACCCCATCCCACACTTTTCTATCATGGACATTGCGGTTCTAAAGCTTTGAAATTTATAACTGCAGTTCATCCTTCCACGGTCTCCCCTCCCTTACATGTAACGTGAATAAACATACGTGGCTACCACAAGCACCCAGCTATAGTAAACATTACATTGTGTAACTGCACAGAACACTTCTGTAAGTTGATGCAAAAAAAATAGCCACACATTGTACAATCAGCGTGTTGTTGGCAGGCAATCAAAAATCTCTAAGAGTCCAACTTAGAGGTGAAACAGATTACTATAGACAAGCTCCTAGGGGCATATTTATAAAGGAGATCGCTATTTTCGCCACCGCTATCGCAGGACATCGCAATGACAAATAGCGTTATTTCGCCTTATTTAAAACCGCTCATTTTCGCTTTCGCCTTTGCGGAAAAGTATCACTGCGGCGATGTGTGGCGATAGTTTCGCTTATTGGTTGCGTTAAGTGTGGTATCACTTAAAGAAAGATGCTCTAGTGGTCATTTCAAAGCTATTTTTGTCTTTTTTTATTTAAAGCCATTTATAATAGGTGAAATTCGCCTTTTTGCCCCTTTTTTTATGTTCCCACATTACTGCTACTGGTTTGATAATTAGCTGCAGTTTGCTGAAAAGCAATACTAAAAAATGTCCTATTAATAAAACAGAGAAAAATGCCTTTTGAGTTTTACACTATTTAAATACAGTGGTAAAGGCTGGTGGGGGAAAAAGCAAAAATAATGCCCCTTTATAATATGTCCCTCAGACCCCATTTGACTTTATTGGTAAATAAAGAAAATCGGAACCTTATAAAAAGATCTTTAAAAAGCGAAAAAAACCTTAAAAGTGAAATCTCAGATCATATTACAGTAAATGCTGGAAAATAGTCTAAACACCCCCCTGAGTACTTATTAGTATTGAGAAACACTCCACAATGTACTGACACTCCATGGAACCCATTGGCAGGATAAATAAAATGGCCACTTATGCGTTTTCGCCACCTCAGACTTGGCGAATTGGAATGGCTGAACTTAACGTAAAAATACACTTTCCGACATTATAAATATGCTTGAGCGGTTACCGCATCGATGTATGGCGAAAAGCAAAAAGAGCGCAAGTAGGCTAATGACCTTTTGCCACTAGCTGTCACTGCTTTATAAATAGCGAAAAGACTGCGTTTAAGAAGGCGAAAAGTTTAAGAACCTTTATAAATATTGCCCCCTAGTCTTTAATGTAATGTAATGATCCTGGCCATGCAGGACAACCATAAGCAGCCGAAGAAGAGAGAGGTAAGGTTCATTTGATTAACAGTGTACTCAACAGTGGGATAGATTTCAGTTAGGGTGTGGAATGCCCTTTCAGGTGGAAAGAGGATGTAGGCGTGGCTATCTTTTCAGTAGTGCACTGATTTTGCTAAAGCCAATGAAAGCCCATTTAGGAATCCCACCTAAGCTAAGTATGTTATTTGAAATATTTCTCTAAGGCTATCAGCTCCTATACTAAAGTACAGGGTGATATCAATTGATGGAAATCTAAAATTACAATGAAGCGTTAGAGGCCTTACATTATTATTTGTACCAAGAGATGAATGCTAACAATCTGGAATGAGAATGGCTGACCACATACTATGGATGTAAAACCTATCATAGTGAAAGCTAACATAAAATAGACTGTAGATACTTTGTCAATATGACCTTGATACATGTGGCAGCATTCAATAAACTCTGTAAGGCTTAAATAAAACTAAAGTTAAATCACAATAATAGAAAATGAAAAATAAATAAAAATACTTGATGAACTTGGATTTCAGGTGAATATTTTAATAAAAGACCCTCTTTTGACTCCAGACCGTTAACCTCGTTTATGGCAATAATATGGAACTTTGATTGATGGCACGAAACCATCGCGGACCTTGTAATTTTAATGAAATCTACTTTAGATTAATGCTAAAGCAATATAATTGATGCTGTACCAGACAAGAGTAAACTGATAGTCATAAAAATATAGTAATGAAAAAAGTTCACTATTTGACATTTCTCTTGTATTAAGGTGATTCGAATGCCTATTAAACCAAATAAAAAGTAAATACTAAGAAATAGCAATCATTTTAGTTTTGTATTAGGGACATTTATAGAAACACCTGTGGAAAATATTTATTTTGAATATAAAATTTCTGAATTTATGAATTCAATTTAATTTCAAATTGTTATCTATACTTAATAATCAATTTGTAATTAGAATATTAAAGGGCCTGCCAGCCATATTGGAAATTTGCTTCCTCAAAGATGACTCGGGAGCTCCTTTTTACCACTCTGCTTTCTGGTTGCAACTATCAGTCTAAGCAGCCATGGTTATGTCACAGCCAATAACTGACAGCCGCAACGAGAAACATCTCACTGCTGCTGTGTGTGCTAAACCAGTTTCAACAGTGCACCCAGTGGCGAGGGTCCAGATCTTGTAAATATTTCCAGAGGCATTTTTGGAGGTAAGTATAAGGCAAATGAGTTTGGGGGGTGTTAAATCTATAGTTAATTTTGTTGCTGGACATGCCCTTTAAAATCCAACTTCTTAACTTAAACTAGAGATGAGACTGCTGATTTTAGAACCCCTGGATTTCCCATAGGACAGGAGAGGTTAGAACTGAAAAGGAAGGAGTTAAATTTCATATTTGTGAATCGATACGTTTACTATAATGGGGATTGAAGGGAATTAGTCACTTTTTATCATTTGACCTTACGGAATTCAATCCTGTTTTTAAATGTTCAAAAAATCTATACTGACCTTAAGGGTGCCGGTTCGCGGATCCGAACCCGGATCCGCCGGGATTTATCCCATTGCGAACGGAGGATTTTTCCGGATTTTCCGCCTTCCGAACTTCCGATTCGTGGATTTTTCTATTTTCGAAAATTTTCGAAATACGAAAAATACGAAAATACGAAAAATCTCGTTATTTCAAGGGTATTTTTAATTTAACGGGTCCGCTCGCGCATTTTCGAATTTTCGAATTTTTTTTGAAAATTCGCGGATCCTGAGCGGACCGGATTTTGCGAAGTTCGGACATCTCTACTGACCTTAAGGATTCTCCCAATGCTGAGATTGTTATGCCTGCTAAACTTCCCACTGTCCCCAAAGCTCACTCTCCTGATCTCTTGCCTCCTCTGTAAGCTCAATGCAGCTGCAGAAGAGCGGCACGTGTATGCAGTCTTCGGTCATTGGCCACAGCGCCACTAAGGAAGATATCACCAGGGAAGACCGCACATTGAATCACTTTTCAACTGATTTGAGTGAAACAAAATAAAGGCTTTGTGTACATAGCCTGAGAACAAGCAATTTGCAAAACGGAGAAAAACAAATCTCTGTATTTTTAAAACAATCTTTAATTGTACATTCCTCTTAGTTCCTAGAGAAAAATACATTATTTAACAAAAATGCCCCCAAGTCTTTTCTTTGCAGAACTGAACTAAGACATACTGCACTAGAATATCATTTAAACTTTAGGCAATATAATGGTTTTAGAAAACATTTTGTTTCTGACATTTTAATTACCTTTAAATAAGTTTTAGTTTAGAAAATTTTTTTGTAAAGTATTATTATCTTTTTTAAACTCTTTTAATTGAATAGAATGTTCTGCTGTATTGGCAGATGACTTTTATTTAAATGGAACATCCCAACAATTATTTTAGAAGGTGAATTTTCATAAGAGTTTAAAGATCCTAATCCTTTGCCTTTAAAGGGTATGTACACCCCAAACAACCTTTTAAATCTCTCCTAATTGCCCCTAAAAACCTTGACTTTGCTAGGTTCTACTGCACGAATGTTTCCTAATCTACAATTACCAGCCTCGTTCCCTTCTTAGCTTCCTGCACAAGAACTGCAAAAGGAAGCAGACCACCAGTGGCGCCTATGATTGGCTGAGACGCGATGTGTCAGCCAATCACAGGCATAATCAGTTAGTGCGACTTAAACCCCTTAAATGCATCTGGCAGATCGGGTTAGAAACAAAATGCCTGTTTGTTTCTAGCCCAATCTGTTGGTTTTTTACATTCCATTAGGATATATTTCTCCGGTGTTTGCTAAGTTTTCCATATCTGTAAACGAATTATTTTTTCTTTTTACATTTTAGTTTTTATAATAAAACTATTGTATATACCCTTGCCCTTAGATAAGTCATTTACTGCCAATACATTTTACATCTCGCAAAACAGGGAAAGGTTTTCTAGGAATTCATTACACGGAGGAGATTAACTGCCGTTAAAATGAGTTTCAGCAAAAAAAGGGTTTAAAACAACAAAACTAAGATAACTAGAAAGGGAAGTTTAAGTATAAACTTTGAATTTGGCTTGAAGGGCGCATTTTGGAAGGGAATATGTGTGTTAGCTGCAGATTTTAAAACTCATAATGGAATGTGAGTTGTAGTGAACGCTGTTTGGGACAAAAAAACTTTTGTGTGTACCCAGCCCAAAGTGGTGCTAATTTGATCCAATCAATCAGAAAGCTAACATCTGATGGGTAGGGCAAAATTAGCACCATTTTCAATGATAAGAACTTTTTGAATCTCTCTGTATCTTTTGATGATTGTCAAAAAATTTTTTTTTTACTTTAGTTACCTTTAAGTATGGCTGCCACAGTATGGATAAGTAGATAGTAGGAGTGTGTACCTGTGTCGGGTTGGGGGTTAAAAAAACAACTTTTGATGATTGGTCAAAAAAAATTTTTTACTTTAGTTACTCTAGGTATGGCTGCCCAAGTTAATAGATAAGTAGATCAGTAGGTGTGTGTACTTGTGTCCGGTTGGGTGTTAAAAAAACAAACTTTTTTGATGATTGGTCAAAATTTGTTTTTTGCTTTAGTTACCCTTTAGGTATGGCTGCAACAGTAATGGAGGGGTAGGTCAGTATGTGTATGTAACTGTGCCAATGGGGGTTAAAAAACCAACCTTTTTTATATATAATCAAAATAAAAAAAAATGACTTTAGTTACCCTTTAAGTATCTGGCTGCCACAGTAATGGATAAGTAGATCAGTAGGTGTGTGTACCTGGGTCTGGTGAGGGGTATGTCTTTTTTGTGTTACAACCAAAAACTATATTTATTGAGGATAATCTAAATTATTTTTTTTTACTTTAGTTACCTTTAAGTATGGTACCACCATAATGAATTAGAGATGTAGGGGTGTGTACCTGGGTCTGGTTGAGGGTCTATGTCTTTGTGTTTAAACCATAAAACTATCTTTTATTGAGGATAATCTAAATTTGTTTTTTGAGTTTAGTTCCCCTTTAAATATGGCTGCCACTGTAAGGATAAGTAGATCAGTAGGTGTGTGTACCTGGGTCTGGTTGAGGGGGTATGTTTTGTGGTTTATACCATAAAACTATCTTTTATTGAGGATAATTAAATTCGTTTTTTTACTTTAGTAGCCTTTAAATGGTAATGGAAAGGTAGGTCGGTAGGTGGGTGGTGTACCTGGGTCTATGTGGGGGGTTTGGGGGTATCACCATTTGGTATTTATGACCATGAAAAAAAAATGTTTTGAAATATCCACATTTGAGGATTGTACCATTATAGTCTATGGGAAAAAATGTCCGGAAATTCGCAGATAACGCTGTAATGCGGATTCCTTAGCTAGAAGATAGCACACTTCTCCTATATGCCCCGCACATATGTACGAATTTCATGTCTCTAGCTCAAAACTATGGAGATACGGTCTCCAAAAGCGGAAGAATAAAACGGAAGAAGAAAAAGATGAAGAAGAAATAGAAAGAAAGAACAGTAATTTGGCTTTTTCAAGCCAATTAATAATTGGACTCCTTCTCAGGATTGTTAGATGGAAAACAATATACTCATTGAAATGGCTGCTAGTGCTCAAGAAACCCTACTAATAAGCGATGTGTTTTTTCTAGAACTAAGTAGAAGGAAAGTGACTTTGCCATTAAAGAGGTGTATGCTTCTACTCCTCCAGGCCTACAAGGATTGAAGAAATGTGAGTTTCTATCCTCTTAGCCCTGATGGATTATGGAGTCTCATGTCTTTATCCCTCTAGTGTTCTGCAAGACCCTTTAGCACTGAGGGGATTAAGGACACATTTTTGAAGAGTAGAGAGCATAACAGATTATTAGACGTCAAGGATAAACACAAGAGCAAACTACTATTCTAAGGAAATTTATTCACAGCCCATGAATAAAAAATTAGGTTCAGGGACTTTACTGAAGGATGTTAAGACACACCATGTTCATAAAAATGGCAAAAATATATTAAATGGTCTGTTCAGGTCTAAGCAGAGATCTAGGGTTTTTATTACAGCTTGAAACATAGAATATATAAAGGCAAAAATAATAGGCTGGATCACCATCAAATCTTCAGGTAAATACTAAAGGAGAAACTATACTCTAAAAGGAAGATAGCTGGAGCAAGGAGGTAGGATTGTTATTTCTCCCAATATCATTTTGTTGTGGAGCTACAACAGTACAGTTTTATTTGCCAGGTTAGCCTGGACTATTCCTGTATTAAAGACAGTGCTGAACCAGAAGGATAAACTGGGCAGAACCATTTTTTGGGGCTAGTGCTCCTCACAGAAACCATATGGGAGGTAGGAATTACACACAAAGAAAGATAATCAAGCACATTCCTGGGCCCCATACAATATCATATTATTGCACTGGCATACATTATTAACAAAGGTTTTTAGTTTACATTACTGTGATCACATGAATGAAAAGCCTTCCAAGCACGTCAAGGTAACCCCAGTGTGGAAGTTCCTAACTTCAACCTTTTTTACTTCAATTACCAAACTTTGCATTTCTCATAGTTGTGCACTGGATCAATATAGCAGACTTTCTCACTTCCCCCCACCCTTTGGCTTTTTAAAATGAGGTAAGAGGCTGTCCATCCAGTGCTTATATTAAAGGCAGAGTGAGAAAGCTGCTATATTGATCCAGTGTGCAGTGTTATAAGTATGCCAGTGTGTGTTAATGTATTGCATAGGGCCCAGGAAGTGCCTGATTATCTTTCTTTTGTTGCCAGATCAGTAGCCATTCAGCAAAAGTCATTGATTTAGCTTAAAGAGTGCATCCACAGTCCTTTTATTGGAGGTAGGAATTTACCAGTCTTATATTTGTCCCAAGACCTTTAATTTAACTGTTTAAAAAAAAGAAAAAAAACTTATATACGATGGTTTCCTTTAAAGGGCATGTCTACCCCAAAACTAAAATTTAACCCTTAATGGCCACATCAAGTAGTTTAAAACAATCCTTACCTTACATTCTGCTCAAAAATAGTTCCCCTGCTTTGCCCCACCAAAGTCCAGGAAACTGCTGTGTAGGAAGTGCAGTGTGTGACTCATGCTGTGCTTGAGACTTCCTCAACCTCATCAAGTTTGAGGCATGCTCAGTGCCGACCTCCCTGCCTCTCAGCCAATCACGGACGGGCTGCCGGTCCCGCCCCCTGCTTTCAATTCCATGCAAGCAGAGGGCGAACACTGCAGCGGAGGAGAGAGGGCAGGTAAGTAAGAACAGGGGACTTTTCTAACAATTCTATTAATGCGGTTGGGGCTGGGGGAGCATGCCCTACCACACAAACAAAAGTTAAATTTCGGGGTGGACATGCCCTTTAATATTAAAATGAATGTAATATGATACCCTTAGCATGGTTGCAGTAAGTATTGACAAATTGTCAAGTGCCATTCATATTAGATTATGGGTTGGTTAAAACAGACTAGTGGGGCGATCCATAAGCTAACACAAAGTGAGTGGCCCTACTGGTACGCTGCAATCCATTTTAGAAGCGAATGCGGTGACCAATGCGAAACGCATCTGCTCCGATAACAGATATGTGCAGAAACGCAGTGCAAACACATGGTAATGCATAGGACTGTGCAACATTGCGTTTGCATGTTTAATGCCCATTGCCATGTGTTGTAGTGTGGCCGCAGCCTTAGGTGGCTGTACAATCCAATCGTACAATCCGTGAGTCGTATGATCGGATTTCTGGTCAACCAAAAAATTTACTGGCCCCATGTGGTAAATTATGGAAGACGGTAAAAGATTGTTATGATTGCCATATACATTCAGATGATCGTAGGATTCAGGATATCCACGACTAATCTAGCATCTGTGGCCCCCATTTCTATTTCTTTGCACCTATGGCCACTTTACCCATTACTGTCTCCCTGTTGATGATTCCCCTTCGCCCCATTCATGGATTTTTAGTCAGTTTAACTGATTTTGTTACTTTTCCAGCCGTCCCTATTGCCGTTGAATGATCCTTTTTCTAACACAAAATTGGAAGCATTTGCCTTTTGTTTTTGCTCACTACTGCTGCCCTTGTCCCTATCCATAGCCTGAAGGTAATCCTTTCAGTTTATATGTTCCACTGGTTACATTTGACAGTTTCCTCCTTCTATTAATTTCAATGTCTTGTCTATTTAACTAATAATAATACACGGGTCAAAGAACTCCATGGCCAAGCAGGCGTGAGAGGCACCAACATACCGTGGAATGGAAACCTTGCAAATGGAAAAGCAGTAGCACAACTCCACAGGGAACATGATTGTTTTGACAATGTGTTGTTCTTATTATTTAAATGATGTCACATCCTATATACGTATCTATAAATCTATATTGACATAATGGTTTAACCCCTCTATGAAAGACTGTCAGTTGGACATTCAATGGATATGAAAGAACCTGTTTCTGCAATAATTTAGTAAAACTTATCCTGAAAGTCTTGACATTTTGAGGTTCAGGTTTGTTTCTAGGATTTGAAATAAAAAATGTCGGTAGGCGGCTGCTATACAAAGAGCTGCCAATTTATCCTGCAAAGCAACAATGTCCATTACAAAGCTCCTAGCCAGCAGCTGATTTGTCTGTCAGCAGCTGATATGATTTGGAAGTAAAGGACAAATATGTGTCAGCCAATGACAAACAGTTATTCTCCACAGACACTTACACACTGGAATTAAAACGCACACATGACAGACAAATTCACATTCCCATTGACAGTTTGCGCTAGTCTCACTGTATGCACTTTACATGCACACTCAATTCACTGTAAGATATACCAATTATATCATTATATATTTCGTGTCTCACTTTCACGTTGTATTTTGCCAGTGCTACTTTATTCCATATGAATGTCAGTGTCAACTGCTCCTCAAAATTCCTTAGTCTTGACCAGGGAGTTCCAACCCTTTAACAAAGGAATGCCTATGCACTGATGTCACTGAATGTTCTTGAGTTCTAAACCACCCTTGGATACACCTGCAAGGGTTTATATGATCTCCGTGCTTGCTTGGATTTCCTCGGGCACTCCGGTTCACCCCACAATCATAAAGACATCTTTATGCAGGGTGGACACCCATGTCCCTATATTTACAAAAGGAAATATATTACACAAAACCACCGCCCCCTCACATGGCAATGCTCCAGAGGGATCATTATAAAGGTGTTAGTGGCCTTAAACACGGGTGCAGATTTTTTTTTTATTCTCATTGATTCACATTTTCAAGCTTCAAAGGAGAAAGTATTTTGTTGATCCAACACTAAGTACAAAATGGAAAATACATTTTTAATGCTTTGCTTTTAGTTGTCTAATTATCTGTAACCAAGGCTCTGAATGGTTTATGTAGTTGTCAGTTGGGTATAACATAGGATTTTCCTGCTGAGGCCGAGTTGATTTGTTTTTGGTTTGTTTCCCTGTCTTTGTCATTGCGCTAAATCTCTAATATTTTGTCTTTCTTTTACCAAGGTTAAACAAAGTATATCTGCCTGGGGTTTTCTCCATAGAGACCTATTCACTGAAAGAGGGCAAGGGGGTCCCTAGGATGATGATAGGATCTGCCAGTCAATATAATTCTCATCTGTCAGTACAATTTCAATTGTCAGTGCTGGCAGTATGCCTGAGATAAGCATTTAAAGGAGAATGGATGCCTGAATAGACATAGGCTAGAAATGGTGCAATGCTGATAATACGTTCTGTTTCAGCCTAGATATTAGGGCAGCCTTTTAATGTGAAATCCATGACATGGGTGATTGCTGTTAAAGGGCAGTCTACCCCCTACACAATAAGACCGCTAAGACCGCAACACATCCCTTGCACCTGTGGTGTTCTGAACAGATATATCCTGCACCATTTGCACCAGTCCATCTTTTGAAGGTTGAGCAGCGACTGACAGCAGCTTTCCAGACGGACCAGGAAAAAGAAGAAAGAGGGCCAGCAGACTTGGTTGAGTATTTTCGTGCAGGAACACAAAGACCAAGGAAATATCTTAAGGTTTGGGAAGGTCCTGACTGTATGTGTAACAGTAACTCTGGCCATAGCCCTGCTCAGTGGATCTTGACTGCTTGGTTCTAGCTGGAATTTAGAATCTTTCATTACAGTTTTATACTTATTTTTCACTTTTATTAAAGGGTAATGTGACTGTATCATGGCAACATTGACTGAAACATTAATAAGAACTGCTACTTTATTCCCCAAATGTCTGTAGAAGGGCAAGGAATGCAATCAGACCAACACTTCTAGGAGTGCAAAATCCTTTAATTTTTTTTTTTTTAAGTAATGATTAATGTGAAGTTGGCAATAAAATATATTAATTGGTTGGCATTAATCAATCTGGTGTTTGCATGTGATTTCCAACAAGCACCATTTGCAATATCTCATTTGAGCCAAGTGCTGGTCAAGTGTTTACATTACCAGACATCTTTTCCGTACGATTTGTATCTCACTGTGTTTTTATTATATATATTGTTGTCTTATTTTTGTGGCAATGTTATCAGCCTGATGACCCGGGGAACTATTTCATCATTGTTGATTAATGCCAGTAATAGCAAATTCTGGCTTCCTGCGGAGCTTGCAGAGACGCCCAATTTATATATTTTTTTTAGCAAAAACAGCTGTAATGGCTTTTTGAATGCAAATTGTTAATTTGATTACCCTGTCACTCACATTGAACAGAGAACCCAATTAGACTTTACAGAGAAGTACTTCCAGCGTCTGTAATGGGACATAGTTTAAAGGATATATATTTTTTTAATAATTTCCTCTACTATCTGGCATTATTCCTAATGTCCCTTCAGCTTAGAAGGAAACAAACAGAGCTAAAGTCGAACAAGTATCTCGGTTTAATGACGCCTTACACTTTTTTTTCTGCTAAATAAGTCACATACTAATGCAACATTTTGAATCCTCATTTGGTTATCTCCAACTGGTTTGTAATCAGGCACATAGATGCAATAAGATTATGAAATAAGTGTTCAATGAATTACTGCAGCTCCAAATATATATATATTTTTTTTTGATAATTTAAATTTTTTTGAGGCTTAACAAGTATGCATGACAAATTAGTTTCCAATAAATGTCCTTCCTCAGGGGGCATATTTCATTACCATGAGTTATTAATAATTTATAAAAAAAAAAAAAAAGTAAATTAAATATTTTTATTGACTGAGACTTAATTGCCTTATTTATATACCAACTGCTACTTTACATAAGAATCAAGATGGTTGTTTTGAAAACTTGCAAGTCCGTTGTTCAAGCAGAGCTATTTTATGCAAACCCACTCAGTTTACTTAATCTTCGTAACAATGCTTCTGATAATTTATAAGTAAAAAAAAAAAAAATCAACTTACAAATTAAGTTGAAAACAACAACTGAAAATGGTGGATTAATACACACTTAGGGGCTCATTTCGCCCATTTTTTAACGCTATTTCATATGATCACACACTGGGCCAATCATATTCTAATCAAAAATTCTAAGCTACCGATAAGGATCTTAGACCCCTCTATCACAGTTGCTGATCAAGCAGAGGGGCACTGAGAATGTTAATTCAGCTCTAACTGAAAATCCTTAAACAAAATGGCGTCACTCCTACCATAGAATTTTAGGCAAGATTTCTATCTTGTTCCTATTAAAATGATGTGTTATATATTTTTCTATAGAACCAAATCCAAGATGCGCGGTGACGGATCATGCATTTTTTTACTTTTGATGAACAGTTATGTAGCAAAGCAGAAATGAAAGTAGAATAGCAAACTGTATTTTGTTGTTTCTTTTTTATCAGTTATGGCATCAATCTAGTCAGGATTTACGTTTGCCTTCCTTTTTCCTATTTTTCCCCATTTACTATAAAGCTGCAACAACAGCACCTCTCCCCATCATAAATAAATAACGTGCTGTGCTCTTTCTGATGAATGCCCGCCTGAGGCGTGCAGCATGGAAGCGTCCATTGTTTATTTTAATAAATATTGGCTCTGTGTTTTTAACAACTTAAAAATACAGATGTGTTTCCAGTTTCCAAAGATTATACTTTGTTTAGTGGATTGTTGCTGATTTTAAATGGTATTAGGGTACTTCCTTATTTTTTTTTTTGCCGTATTAGTCCAATGTACTGCTGACCAGAGGAAGAGGGTTGATCCTCGAAAGCTTGACTACTAAAATAAACTGTTAGTCCATTAAAGTATCACCAGCAGTTACTTTTACTAAGTTATTTCTAGGAAGCTAATACTGTATATTCCAGTTATTTCTTTAAAATAAATGTTCAAGAAAGATTTGCGATCCCGCCGTGAGAAAAAGCTTGTATAACACACCCAGAGTTCTTCATTGGTTGTCCCGGAAAGTGTTGCTACTTTGACATGTAAGATCCAAAACAAAACTTTCTATCTTGTATCGTGATAATTTGTTTCAGGTTGGGTATGAAGTTTATAAAATCTTGTGTTGGCAATGAGGTTTAGAGACTTATATCTCTTGTCGGGACATGGCTTGATACCAGGCATTACTTTGAAGTACCTCTATTTATGTAGCAGCCATGGAAACTAGAAGTCTGCCTTAGAGATTCTATATAATAATTTTTTTTAAAGGGTCCGCATTATGCATTATTTTACCCATTTTAGATTCTGTATCTTAAAGAACTTTGGTCGTGAAGCACATTTTTTTTCTGCATTATCGCTCAGAATCTGCTGAATAAACAATGAATTACTAACCTTTCTAAAGGTTATATAAATGTAGGTAGGCACACTCGATATGTATTCAAACAATAAACATTTGGCATTGTTGATTTTCAGCACCTTAATAAATGAGCATTGTTTGAATACCATATCGAGTGTGCCTTACAATATATTAATGATGTTGAGTTTATACTTACCTGCAGATGGGCACAGGTTATAGGAAGCGCACCTCTGATCTACCTATGGGGCATCACATGAATTTGGAAATTGGATGTAATTTGCCCTTTTCTAAAGGATTCCTAACCATGTGATATACCATGTGATTCTTGCAGTTACTTTACTTTATTTTCACATAATCAATCCTCTCCTCAAGATACAGTGTGAGGTAATTGGACAGGGTATCACTCTTATGAGTCACATTGAGCATGCCTGCCCCCTGAGAGTTTTACAAAGTGTAACATTGTAGAGATTTACTTACCCCAGTGAATATGATAATGATGATGATGAGCAGTGTTTTCTTAATAACCAGTTACTGTGTGGATTTTCACAAATAAGTTGTCGGTTGCATCATGTCTTAATTAATATAATTTATATATGTTGGTATTGCTAAATTTCTTTTCTATTGCTGTAATTTTATTTTTCCCCTGGCAGTGAATGGGGACATGTCTTTGATGGCATGTATGTTGGACTGATTGCTTTCTTTTTTTTATTCTAACACCCAAATAAAGAATCAGATATTTATTTTTAATCAAGTAGATCACTGCCCCAAAAACCATTGAAAGCTATTTCTAGGGAGCTACATAACAATTTCTCTTTTGTTTATGGTCAGTTAGAATAAGTATACATAGCTTCTATGCTGCTTAAAACCCATACTTAATATACCGTATATACGAGATAAAACCGACCCGAGTATAACCGAGGTACCCAAGTTCACCTAAAAAATCTAATAAAAGTTGTTGACCGCAGTATAAACGAGGGTTAGAAAACTTGGCATTCAAGATGTTTGGAACAACAACTCCCAGCTAATAAAGCATGCTGGGAGTTGTAGTTTCCAAACATCTTGAATGCCACCTCACTTGGCATTCAAGATGTTTTGGAAACGACAACTCCCAGCATGGTTGTATTAGCTGGGAGTTGTAGTTTAAAAACATCTTGAATGCCACCCCACTTGGCATTAAAGATGTTGGAACAATACAACTCCAGCTAATAAAACATGCGTGGGAGTGTGTAGTTCCAAAAACATCTGAATGCCACCCTACCCTCCCACCCAGTCAGTTTGTACCTGTGGGCCTCTTCATCAAGGATCTGTGGGCTCTCCTAAATCCAAGGGCTTCCTGGGACTGGTGTGAGGTAAGGTCTCTCATTCTGGCAAGCAGCGTCCTCTCCATTCGGCAGTCTGCACGGATCAGTGTACATGGCGCGAGCCGGCTGACGTCAATGCTTGGCGCGGGCAGGGACGGTGACCGGCGAGCGCCAGTACATGGAATGATTCGTGCGGCTGACCGGATGGAGGAAGACGTGTGAGAATGGAGATGAGGACGATGATTTCAATGGTGAGTGACTCGAGTTAAACACGAGTCGAGTTGTCCAGGCTGATTTTTACAGCCAGAAAACATCGGTTATACTCAGTATAGCAGATGGCATGACATTCAAAATTTAATATCAACTTGATCAAAACCGGCCGTACTTGGGGTTCTGCTGGTCACATTCATTGGAGTTACATAATCATATTAGCTCAGTTGGTTGTGTGTGGTGGTGGAATGTCAAATCACGATAGGACAAGGATGGATAGAAAAAGTGCTAAATAGCTGATAAACTCTCTATACATTATAGTAGCTCTTGATAGGATACTTACTGTTCGTAGAGCTGGCCGAAACATTCCCAAAATCCGGTCTCTGATTTCGGATTTTGTACTTTTAAAAAAGCCACACCACATGGTATTTCTCCGTCAATGCAAGTGTAGTGAAAGTGGACTAAAGGGAAGGCTGGGTAACACACGGAGGGACTTTTTGCAAGTCGAGCCAGTCGCTTGCGGCAAATTCGTCCGCAGCCAGAATTTAGCTAGCGATCGACCAAAAATCTCACACACTAATTAGGCTACCAGCAGGGGAGCTGACTGCTTGTGCGATTTGCATGTGGTTCCTCATTTACTGTGATTACTTATACTAGTTGGGATTTGTCACTGATTTTACCAACAAGGTTGCAGGTGTTGTTAAATGTGATCGAACGTTAGACAAAACAATCAAAATTTCTCAACAAACCTGGTTAGATATCATTGTACTATTAATGATCAAATTCAGATCAGAATTCTAGAATGAAGCGAGTGAGTGGTGCGCAGGAAGAAAGCACCCATGCCAACATACAGATGCTACTGTATATCAATGTGCACATTCAGATGCTACTGTATATCAATGTGTTCATACAGATACTACTATATATCACTGTATATCAGTGTTTACATACAGATGCTACTGTATATCAGTGTAAACATACAGATGTTACTGTATATCAATGTGTACATACAGATGCTACTGTATATCACGGTATATCAGTGTTTACATACAGATGCTACTGTATAACAGTGTATACATACAGATGCTACTGTATATCAATGGCACATACATATGCTACTGTATATCACCGTATATCAGTGTTTACATACAGATGTACTGGTATAATGTTTACATACAGATGCTACTGTATATCAATGTGTACATACAGATATGCTACTGTATATCACTGTATTAGGTTTACATACAGATGCTACTGTTATCAAGTGTACATACAGTTGACTACTGTATATCAATGTGTACATACAGATGCTACTGTATATCAGTGTGGTACATACAGATGCTACTGTATATCAATGTACATACAGAGCTATGTAATCATGTACATACAGATGCTACTGTATATCAAGTGTTACTACAGATGCTACTGTAATCAATGTGTACATACAGATGCTACTGTATATCAATGTGTACATACAGATGCTACTGTATATCAATGTGCAACATACAGATGCTACTGTATATCAATGTGCACATACAGATGCTACTGTATATCAATGTGCACATTCAGATGCTACTGTATATCAATGTGTTATACAGTACTACTATATTCACTGTATATCAGTGTTTACATAAGATGCTACTGTATATCAGTGTAACATACAGATGTTACTGTATATCAATGTGTACAACAGATGCTACTGTAATCACGGTATATCAGTGTTTACATACAGATGCTACTGATAAACAGTGTATACATACAGAGCTACTGTATATCAATGTGTTACAACTATGTACTGATTCACTGTTTTACATACAGATGCTACTGTATATCAATGTGTACATCATATGCACTGTATATCAATGTACATACAGATGCTACTGTATCATTGTATACATACAGATGCTACGTATATCAATGTGTACATACAGATGCTACTATATATCAATGTGTAAATACAGATGCTACTGTATATCAGTGTGTACATACAGTGCTACTGTAATCAACGTGTACATACAGATACTACTGTATATCACTGTATATCAGTGTTTACATACAGATGCTACTGGATATCAGTGTTTCCATACAGATGCTACTGTATACAGTGTATACATACAGATGCTACTGTATATAAATGTGTATACAGATACTACTTTTATCAATGTGTACATACATATGCTACTTTATATCAATGTGTACATACAGATGCTGCCTACTGTATATCAGTGTGTACATACAGATGCTACTTTATATCAATGTGAACATACAGATGCTACTTTTACAATGTGTACATACATATACCACTTTATATCAATGTGTACCTACAGATGCTACTTTATATCAAGTGTTACATACAGATACTACTTATATTAATGTGTACATACAGATGCTTCTGTATATCAATGTGCACTACAGATGCTACTATATATCAGTGTGTACACATACAGATGCCACGTTATATCAATGTGCACATACAGATGTTACTGTATATCAATGTTACATACAGATGTTACTGTATATCAATGTGTACATACAGATGTTACCGTATTCAATGTGTACATAATTGCTACTTTATCAATGTGTTCATACAGATACAACTGTATATCAGTGTGTACATACAAATGCTACTGTATATCAGTGTGTACATACAGATGCTACTGTATCAATGTGCACATTCAGATGCTACTGTATATCAATGTGTACATACATATGCTACTGTATATCACTGTATATCAGTGTTTACATACAGATGCTACTGTGCTCTGTAATAACTGCAAAAAACTGTATACATACAATGCTACTGTATATCAATGTGTACATACATATGCTACTGTATATCACTGTATATTAGTGTTATCTACATGCTACTGTATATCAATTGTGTACATACAGTTGCTACTTTAATCAATGTGTACATACAGATGCTACTGTATATCGTGTGTACAATACAGGATGCTACTGTATATCAATCTGTACATACAGATGCTACTGTATATCAGTGTATACATACAGATGCTACTGTATATCAATGTGTACATACAGATGCTACTGTATATCAATGTGTACATACAGATGCTACTGTATATCAATGTGTACATACAGATGCTACTGTATATACAATGTGCACATACAGATGCTACTGTATATCAATGTGCACATACGATGCTACTGTATATCAATGTGCACATTCAGATGCTACTGTATATCAATGTGTTCATAGATACTACTATATATCACTGTATATCAGTGTTACATACAGATGCTACTGTATATCAGTGAAAACATACAGATGTTACTGTATATCAATGTGTACATACAGATGCTACTGTATATCCACGGTATAAATCATGCTTTACAATCAGATGCTACTGTATAACATTGTATAACAAATACAGATGCTACTGTATATCAATGTGTACACCTAACATATGCTACTGTATATCACTGTATATCAGGTGTTACATACAGATGCTACTGTATATCAGATGTGACATACATATGCTACTGTATATCCATGTGTACTATCAGATCTAGTTATCATTGTTACATACAGATGCTACTGTATATCATGTGTACATACAGATGCTACTATATCAATGTGTAACATACAGATGCTACTGTATATCAGTGTGTACATACAGATGCTACTGTAAATCAACGTGTACATACAGATACCTACTGTATATCACTGTATATCAGTGTTTACATCCAGATGCTACTGTATATCATTGTTTCCATACAGATGCTACTGTATATCGTGTATACATACAGATGCTACTGTATATAATGTGTACATACAGATACTACTTTATATCATGTGTACATACATATGCTACTTTATATCAATGTGTACATACGATGCTGCTACTGTATATCAGTGTGTACATACAGATGCTACTTTATATCAATGTGACATACGATGCTACTTTTATCATTGTTACATACTATACCACTTTATATCAATGTGTACCTACAGATGCTACTTTTATATCAATGTGTACATACAGATCACTTTATATATAATGTGTACATCAGATGCTTCTGTATATCAATGTGCACATACAGATGCTACTATATATCAGTGTGTACATACATACAGATGCCACGTTATATCAATGTTGCACATCCGATGTTTACTGTATATCAATGTGCACATACAGATGTTACGGTATATCATGTGTACATACAGATGTTACTGTATATCAATGTGTATATATATGCTCTTTTTCAATGTTTTCAACAGATACAACTGTATATCAGTGTGTACATACAAATGCTACTGTATAATCAGTGGTACATACAGATGCTACTGTATATCAATGTGCACATTCAGATGCTACTGTATATCAATGTGTTCATACGATACTACTATATATCACTGTATATATCAGTGTTTACATACAGATGCTACTGTATATCAGTGTAACATACAGATGTTACTGTATATCAATGTAACATACAGATGCTACTGTATATCACGGTATATCGTGTTTACATACAGATGCTACTGTATAACAGTGTATACATACAGATGCTACTGTATATCAATGTGTACATACATATGCTACTGTATATCACTGTATATCGTGTTACATACAGATGCTACTGTATATCAATGTGTACATACTATGCTACTGTATATCAATGTGTACATACAGATGCTACTGTATATCATTGTATACATACAGAGCTACTGTATATCAATTGTACATACAGATGCTACTATATATCAATGTGTACATACAGATGCTACTGTATATCAGTGTGTACATACAGATGCTACTGTAATTCACGTATACATACGATACTACTGTATATCACTGTATATCAGTGTTTACATACAGATGCTACTTTATATCAGTGTTTCCATACAGATGCTACTGTATATCAGTGTATACATACAGATGCTACGTATATGTGTACATACAGATCTACTTTATATCAATGTGTACATACATGCTACTTTATATCAATTGTGTACATACAGATCTGCCTACTGTATATCAGTGTGTACACATATGCTACTTTATCAATGTGAACATACAGATGCTACTTTATATCAATGTGTACATACATAGACCACTTGTACTATCAATGTGTACCTACAGATGCTACTTTATAATTCAATGTGTAACATACAGATGCACGTATATAATGTGTACATACAGATGCTACTGTATATCAATGTGTACATACAGATCCGACTGTATATCAATGTGTACATACAGATGCTACTGTATATCAATGTGTACATACAGATTGCTACTGATATCAATGTGTACATACAGATGCTACTTTATATCAATGTGTACATACAGATGCTACTGTATATAAATGTGTACATACAGATGCTACTGTATATCAATGTGTACATACAGATCCTACTGTAATCATGTGTACATACGATTGCTACTGTATATAATGTGACATACAGATGCTACTGTATATCAATGTGCACTACATGCTACTGTATATCAATGTGTACATACAGATGCTACTGTAATCCGTATATCAGTGTTTACATACAGATGCTACTGTATACAGTGAACATACAGATCTACTGATATCATGTGTACATACAAATGCTACTGTATATTAATGTGCACATACATATGCTACTGTACTATCACCGGTATACTCAGATGTTTACATACAGATGCTACTGTATACTTGTATCATACAGATGCTACTGTAATATCAATGTGTACAAATATCACTGTTATCACTGTATATCAGTGTTTACATACAGATGCTACTGTATAACAGTGTAAACATACAGATCTACTGTATATCAGGTGTACATACAGATGCTACTGTATATCAATGTGCACATACATATGCTACTGTATATCACGGTATATCTTGTTTACATACAGATGCTACTGTATAGACTGTATACATACAGATGCTACTGTATATCATAGTTACATCTATGCTACTGTAATTCACGTATATTGTGTTTACATACAGATGCTACTGTATATCAATGTGTACTACAGTTGCTACTGTATATCATGTGTACATCAGATGTACTGTATATCATTGTGTACATACAGATGCTACTGTATATCAATCTGTACATACAGATGCTAACTGTATATCAGTGATACATCTACTGCTACTGTATACAATGTGTACATACAGATGCTACTGTATATCAATTGTTACATACAGATGCTACTGTATATCATGTGTACATACAGATGCTACTGTATATCAATGTGCACATACAGATTCTACTGTAATCAATGTGCACATACAGATGCTACTGTAATCAATGTGCACATTCAGAGCTACTGTATATCAATGTGTTCATACAGATCTACTAATATCATCACTGTATATCAGTGTTTACATACAGATGCTACTGTATATCAGTGTAAACATACAGATGTTACTGTATATCAATGTGTACATCAGATGCACTGTATATCACGGTATATCAGTGTTTATACAGATGCTACTGTATACAGTGTATACATACAGATGCTACTGTATATCAATGTGTACTACATATGCTACTGTATATCACTGTATATCAGTGTTTACATACAGATGCTCTGTATATCAATGTGTACATACATATGCTACTGTATATCAATGTGTACATACAGATGCTACTGTATATCATTTTATACATACAGATGCTACTGTATATCAATGTGTACATACAGATGCTACTATATATCAATGTTGTATACAGATGCTACTGTATATCAGTGTGTACATACAGATGCTACTGTAAATCACGTGTACATACAGATACTACTGTATATCACTGTATATCAGTGTTTACATACAGAGCTACTGTAATCAGTGTTTCCATACAGATGCTACTGTATATCAGTGTATACATACAGATGCTACTGTATATAAATGTGTACATACAGATACTACTTTATATCAATGTGTACATACATATGCTACTTTATATCAATGTGTACATCAGATGCTGCCTACTGTATATCAGTGTGTACATACAGATGCTACTTATATCAATGTAACATACAGATGCTACTTTATATCAATGTGTACATACATATACCCACTTTATATCAATGTGTACCTACGATGCTACTTTATATCAATGTGTACATACAGATACACTTTATATTAATGTGTACATACAGATGCTTCGTATTCAATGTGCACATACAGATGCTACTAATATCAGTGTGTACATACAGATGCCACGTTATATCAATGTGCACATACAGATGTTACTGTATATCAATGTGCACATACAGATGTTACTGTATATCAATGTGTACATACAGATGTTACTGTATATCAATGTGTACATATATATGCTACTTTATCAATGTGTTCAACAGATACAACTGTATATCAGTGTGTACATACAAATGCTACTTGTATTCAGTGTGTACATACAGATGCTACTGTATATCAATGTGCACATTCAGATGCTACTGTATATCAATGTGTTCATACAGATACTACTATATATCACTGTATATCAGTGTTTACATACAGATGCTGACTGTTATATCAGTGTAAACATACAGATGTTTTCTGTATATCAATGTGTACATACAGATGCTACTGTATATCACGGTATAATCATTGTTTACATACAGATGCTACTGTATAACAGTGTATACATCTCAAAAAC